>PVJH01004622.1:0-123198 GCA_004026705.1 Nesogale talazaci
CTGTGGATTCCTGAGGCTATAAATCTGCATGGGAGCAGAAAGTTTCATCTGTCTCTTGTGAAGCAGCTGACAGGCTTGAACTACTGACTCTGTAGTTAGCAGCCCATGTGTAGTCTACCACCATTCATGTCCTTGGCCATGAATTCAGTCACTGAAACAACAAAAATAGAAATAATAAAGATTTGAGCAGAAATAATTGAATCAGAAGAACAATAGAAAGAATAAAAACTCTAGAGGTTTCTTTGATGAGATGAATAAAATTGAAAAATAATTAGAAATGTTAGTAAAGGAAAATAACAAAAGTCAAATAACAACAAGAAATATAATGTGCGCTGTCACAAGAGACAACTGAAAGATATCATAATACAATAATCAATTATAAAAAATTGTACTATTTCATGTTTGACAACCTAGAGGAAATGCCCACATTCATAAAAAGTGATGTAGGATGAGTGGAAAATTTGAAGTAAGCAAAAATAAAACAATGTGAATAAATTCCTGGCAAAATAGTGTTCTCGTCCAAGTGGATTTAGTGGTATATTCTAACAAATATTCTGAGGTACGCTGATACTCATTATACTCAAACTTTTTCAGATCATAGAAAAATATGGAATTTTCTGATTTGTTGGATTCAAACCACAAAAAAAACAAAAAAATGAGCTCACGATGAATCAAATATCTAAGAGTAAAACCTAAAAGTGAACACAGACTTAGAAAAACCAAATTTGACATGAATATGTCATACAAGGAAGTAATCTCTAAAATTCATAGAAAAACTGAATGTCACCACAACTAAAAGATAAACATTAAAATTAAAAATTAGGCAGACAGTGGCTGAGTCCTGGTGGCGTAGTGGTTGTTCACGGGACTGCAGCCCACTGGATTGGAGGTTCAAATCCAGCAGCAAGGCTAGGCCTCCTGCTTCCACCACCAGAGGGCAGTGTAGCCCCCCAAAAACAAAAGAAAAACAAAAAATTAGGCAGACAGTGTGAACAGATATATCAGTAACTGAAAGAAAACTCCCATGGTATAGAAAGGTGATTCATAGCATTATATACTTCAGGCAATTCATGGCATTATACACTTCAGGCAAGAGGGAAGGGTTTTTGCATTAGCTAAAGGAATATATATATATGTATATATGTATATATATGTATATATATATATGCTTGGCACATCAACAGAAGGCCTTCAGTCAAATATCTTCCTTAGGCTTATGTAAGTGGCTATATAATAGGATTATAACACATAGACAGTAATGAAAGTTTGCCCTGAGTCATTTTCTGGTGGAAGCTGTAGGTAAATATTTGTCCATTGCTACACTATCTTAAGCAGGTTCTCTTCATGCCATGTGCTTATGTTAATTTCATGATTGAGATGTAGGGGTAGAGTCTAGCCTGTTAATCTGGAGATAGCCATTGAGTAGCCAATGAGGCCTCTGTGTGGGCATGGCTTTCTCCTGGGACTTCTGGGAAATCTCATGGCATTACCCTCGTGGAGATGAGTAGCCATCTCCTAAGTTGTTGGGAGTTAATCTCTGAGACAACGAACTATAGACAAGACAAGATGGCAAAGTCCAAGGAGATGGGAGAGCTAGAGAAGAAGCCACATGGCCTTACCCTGATGGAACGAGACCTCTGAAGCTGGCGAAGCCACGTGGAAACCCCTGCCAGCCCTGAGTTGCTTCTGCCACCACTGGATTCTGTTGATGGACCCTGAGCTCTGGAAGCGAGGAGCCATGGGGAAACCCTTGCCAGTGCCGGGATTCTGTACCCACTGGCCTGTGACTTCATGAGTTGGAAGGATATTGATAGCGGGCATATGGGCCAATATCAGACTTAAGTCTTTGAACTGGATTGTGTTAGGAAGCTTTCTCAATGTTCCATTCCTCTTGTATATAAACCTTACCTTTACATTCACATGCGTGTCTATGAACTTGTTTCTCTAATCTATTTGGACTAAAACAATGTCTATCTGTTAGGTACACATCTGTTAGATGCTTTACCAAAGAAGACCTTCAAGTGGTTGTTAAACTCCAGGTCAATAGTGCAAAACTGTCAGCCCTGTCCACTGAAGAAAAATAAAACTTTTTTTCTTGTGAAAGGTTAGTCTCAGAAAGCCACATGTGTAGTTCTACTCCATCACATCAAGTGCCTATGGGTCAATTTCAGCTCAGTGACAGTGAGATTGGTTTGATTTAGAGGCTGCTTGCACCCTTTGGCTCATGTCCCCTTCACTCATCTCCAAGGCCAATGGCTTAGTGCCACCAAATCCCATTCCTTCTCTTCCTCAAATCTCTGATCCAGTTGTCATCTCTCCTTCTCTGACCCAAGGCTCTTCTACATCTTTCTTTCACTTTTTAGAACCTTCTATTATAGAGCCTCACATGGAATAAGACAACTCTGACAACACTCTTGAGGTTCCCATGCTGCTCTGGGAACCTGAGAGCCAGAGCTACACAGCAATCTAACTGAGTAGTGCAATTACATCCACCATTTGCTGTGCTCTACACTAAAGAGGGCACACCCACCAGCACTCTACAGTACCCATTGCAGTAGGAACTCATGAACGCCCTTTGAGGTGCCCCAAACCACTTTGGGCCATAATCCCTCAGCTTCCCGTGAAAACATCTTGTATAGCACCATCCTCAAAAGTAAACAACCACCCAACAAGCTTCCCCTGCAAGGACCATCCAACTTGCCCTCCAAATAACAGAATACTGGTTAGCTAGGGAAATAGTGAAACCACAGTAAGATATAGAAGTACCCTAATCCCACAGAGCAATTAGCTGCAAGAAGTTCAAAGTAGCATTCCTACAAGCCTCCCAAAGCGAGAGACCAATGCTCTAAGACTCTCTGAAGAATGACAACCCCTCTAAAATAACAAAAAACAAACAGCAATTCAACCCCGACAACCTCAGCAAAAAAATCAGGAGAAACAAAAGGCAACGTTGGAAGAAGTCCTGAACCTAACAACATGTATAGAAAAAGCAGACATTGATCTGCCATAGAAAGAAATCTTCAGAATGCTACTTGGAGTCATACAGGATATGAGGGAAACAATATAGAAAAGGGACAAAATGATAGAGAATATAAAGGACACATACCAAAGAGAAATACAATACTTTAAAGACGAGATAGCAGAGGCCAGTAGCAAATTCACATACATTGAATACAGACTTGAAGATGCAGAGAAACACACCAATGACTTAGAGCAGGGATCCTCAAACTTTAAAAAAGAGGGCCAGTTCACTGTCCCTCAGAAAGTTGGAGAACTAGGCTATAGTTAAAAACAAAACAAAACAAAAACACTATGAACAAATTCATGGCTGGCCCAGAATGAGTTGGCTGCTAAGTACAGCAGCGTGGCAGCAAAAAATATCTGGCGGGTCAGATAAATATCCTTGGTGGGTCACATGTGGCCCAAAGGTCATGGTTTGAAAACCCCTGACTTAGAGGATCACCAAGCAGACTTTAATAGACAGGAATGGCAGTCAAATAAGATCATCAGAGAAGTTAAAGAAAAGCTGAGGTTCATGTCTAACACTATGAACAACAGTAGAATAATTGGACAATCTCAACAAGATGCAAATAAGACGTCAATGAAAAAAAAATTAGTACGGAACTTCTTAGAAGAAAACTTTCCCAGCTTAATGAATAGAAACCAGGCAAACATTCAGGAGTCCAAAAGAATACCAGCTAGACTGAATCCCAAGAAGTCACCAAGGCATATAATATAACTCAGGATAGCAGTGGATCAATGTGGGAAAGAAGGAAAGAATGAAGCACACACATGCATGCACAACCCATTGATAAGAAAGGAAGGGAGGAAAACACCCAACATTAATGGTACAAGGTGAATCACAGAGTCCACATATGGATGTAATAACCCTGAATATCAATGACTTAACTCAAGCATTAAAATACAGACTAGCTTAGAAAACACAACCCATCAATTTTCTGCCTTCAGGAGACATATCTAAAAATTGCAGTAGAAAATAGGCTGAGAATCAAAGACTGGGGAAAAATACACCAAACAAATGACAATTCAAAAAATACCAGGAGCTTCCATCTTAATCTCAGACAAAATTAATCTCAAGGTGCAAGTCATAACAAGAGATGAGGGGCACTACATATTGCTGAAGGGAAAAGTAGACCAAGAACCAGTGAGGATAATAAATATATATGCACCTAATGAGAGACCCCAGATGTGTTAGTCTGGGTAGACTAGAAGAACAAATTTATAGATATGCATATGGATATAAGGAAAAGGTTTATATACAAAAGAAATTGAACACTGAGAAAGCATCCGAACCCAGTCCAGTTCAAAGTCATAAGTCTGATATTAACCCATACACCCAATACCAGTCTATAAAGTCTCCTTCCGACTCACGAGCTGCACAGTGGGTGCAGAATCCCAGCACTGGCAGGGGTCTCCCCATGGAGACCCTCACTTCCTTACTTCCAGGGCTCAGGGTTCATCAACAGCATCCAGTGGTAACAGAAGCAACTCATCGCTGGCAGGAGTCTCCACGTGGCCTCTCCAGCTTCAGATGTCTGGCTCCATCAGAGCCAAGTTGTGTGGCTTCTCCAGCTCCTCAGATGCTGTCATCTTGTCTTGTCCATGATTCTTTGTCTCTGAGACTAACTCCCAACAACTGGGGAAATAGATTCTCATTTTCACGAGGGAAATATCGTGTGACTTCCCAGAAGTCTCAGGAGAAAGTCATGCCCACACAGAGGTCTCATTGGCTACTCAATGGCTGTCTCCAGATTAACAGGCTAAACACCACCTCTACATCTCAATCATGAAATGAACATAAGCACATAACCACCACACCAGAATTTGTCAAATACTCCAAAAATGAAAATAGAAATTACAGACTCAATAATTATAGTAGGTGACTTTAAAACAATACTCTCTGAGATAGATAGATCCCAGGGGAAGGAGCTTAATAAGGAGGTTACAGATCTAAACATTGCAATTAGACAATTTTATCTGATAGATATTTTAAGAACTCTACTCTCAAATGGAAAAAGTTTCACGTTCTTTTCAAGCCCACGTGGCACATACTTGAAGATAGTCAACATGCAGGGACACAAGTTGAATGTGCAAATTTAAGCACATAGAGATCATACAGGTGTTTATTTTCAACCACTATGCCATACGGCTGGAAATTTTTTTTTTTAAAGACGCTTAAGAAAACAAGGGTGGGAGGGATGAAGAAAGCAAAGGTAAGCAATTGGAGGATCAACAACTATCTATTGCAAAAGGAGTTGGTACTCGCTCAGATGAGAGATGAAATTAGGAAGTTTCTAGAAACCAAAAAGAATGAGAATATGACATACCCAAAATCCTTTGGGGCACAGCAAAGACAGTTATCAGAAGAAGTGTGATAGAAATACATGTACACATTACAAAGGAAGAGAGACTTATGATTGATATGTTGACAGAAAACTTACAACAATGAGAGCAGAGTCGAAAGGACAATCCTACAAACAGCAAAATAAGAGAAATAATAAAAATCAAGTGCGAGATTCATGAGAAGGAAAGAAGAAAACTATGGAACAATTAATGCAACTAAAAGTTGGTTTTTTGAAAGGAGTAATCGAATCCACAGACAGCTGGCAAACCTACCCAAAGAAAAGAAGGAACAAATTTCAATGGCAAGGATTAGGGTTGAGGGAGGGCACATTACAACAGACTCAAGTGAAACCAAAAGGATAATTAAACAGTTTTATGAAGGAAGGCCTAAACTCCAATGAATTCAACAACCTGGAAAACATGGGAAAATACTTGTAAAAACAATCCTTTCCTAGACTATCCCAGATGGATGTCAGGAATCTCAACAGATCCATAGCAATAGAAGAAATAGATAAGGTTATCAAGAGATTATCATTTTAAAAAGTCCTCTGCACCAGATAACTTCACAGGAGAATTCCAGCAAACATTCAGTGAAAAACTGACACCAATCCTACACAAACTATTCCAGAACATAGAAAAAAGGGAGCAAACTAATATACTATTTATGAAGCTAGTATAACTCTGACACCTAAACTGGGCAAGTGTCCCACAAGAATTGAGACCAAGAGACCATCAGCCAATGTGGTAATCCATGGAGAAAAAATGAAAACAAGCCCACTCTAAAAAAGTTCCAGATAAGGATGTCCTCTTTTGCCATTTTTTTTTTAACATCATGCGGGGGTCTCAGTTAACATATGGGAAAGAAAGGACTTAAACAGTATTTTTCTGCTGAAGGAAATGCGAAACTACTATTAATTGTAGATGATAGGATTTTATATATGGAAAATCCCAAAAATGACATCAGGGAAGTACTTGAAGTGATGGAGGCCTATGGCGGTGTGGCAGGATACAAGATCAACAAACAGATGTCTTTTGGACTGTTATACACAATGGTCAAGACCATGGAAGAGGGGGGTAATAAAGGTAGTAAACTTCACAATAGGCAAGCACAAATTGTATTATCTAGGGATATATCTGACTAAAAAAACCCCAAAGATTTGTGTGAGAAAATTACAGAACACTATTGCAAGAAAGCAAGAGTGACCTCCACAAATGAAAGAATATCTCATGCTCATGGATTGAAAGACTCAATATAGTAAAAATGTAAGTTCTACCCAAGGCACTAGGTAAGTTTAATAATATCTCAATGTAAATACTATGATCCTTCTTCAAAGAATTGGAAAAATTGATTATC
The DNA here is from genome assembly GCA_004026705.1 of Nesogale talazaci. Classification (NCBI taxonomy): domain Eukaryota; kingdom Metazoa; phylum Chordata; class Mammalia; order Afrosoricida; family Tenrecidae; genus Nesogale; species Nesogale talazaci. Next base: position 6,719 of record PVJH01004622.1, read on the forward strand.
AATTTTATTCAGAAAAGGAAGGAGGGCAGATTTAGGAGAGAAATCCTTAAGAAGAAGGGCAGAGGGCTTTTTTACCTGATTTAGCACCTACTATACAGCCACAGTGGTCCAAAAACATGGTATTGGTATAATGATAGATATTCAGACCATTGGAAAAGAACTGAAAATCCAGAAATAAAATCATTAGCATACAGACAGGTGATCTTTAGGAAGCAGATGCTCTCTTCAAAAAGAAGTGCTGGACAAAATGAATATCTATGTGCAAGAAAATGAAGCAAGACACTTACCTCACTCCATGCACAACAATAAACTAAAGGTGTATCATAGACCTTGGTGTAAAATACTAAACTATTAAAGTCATCACTGAGTAAATTGGGACAAACCTGAGAACTTTGGTACAGGTATAGGCTATTGTAAGTAGGGAAGAACACAACTATAGATGAGGCACAAACTGACAAGTGGGATATACTGAAGATAAAACACCACTGTACATTGAAAGAACTCACCAAGAATGTAATAAGTCTGGGAAAACATCTTTAACAATGGCATATCAGAAAAAGGTCTTGCCACTAAAATCTACAGTATTTTTCTATCTTCCAAAAAGAGAAAAAAACAAAACAAAACTACTTTCCCACTAAGGACACAGCCCCAGGACCTGAACAGGAGTTTCATAATGTGAGTGGTGATTAAACAAAAGAGAAAAACTTCCCAATCATTAGCCATTAGAAAAATGTCTATTAAAACAACTATGAGATTCCTCCTAACACCCTCAATGAAAGACTAATTCAAATGATCAGAAAGTAACAATGGAAAGGCTGTGGTGAGATAGGGACTCTCATCCAGTGGTGGTGGACCTGAAAGTATATATAGCCAGTGTGGCAATTGATTTGTTGATAATCTAAAACACAGAGCTATTGAGTAACCTACAACTCAACAATCTCCTTACTGGTCATATACCCAGAAGAGACAAGAAGCAAATCACAGTCAGATATCTGTGCTCCAATGTTCATCACAGCACTATTGATAATTGCGAGCAGTTGGGAACAACCAAAACTTCTAACAATAGACAAGTGGATTAAAAGATTGTGGTACATACATACAATGGAGTACTATACATCCCTAAAAAGCCATGATGGATGCATGAAGTGCGTTGCTGTATTGGAAGAATTGGAGTAAATTATAGTAAGTGAATAAGGATAAGTACGTGGATAGCGGGGAACTAACAAACCGGAGTGAAGAGGAGGATGTTTATATCTTCACAGGTGTGGGAGACTGGAACTAGGCTTCAACCCAGTGCACCAAGACACAAATGTAACATACCAGCATGAAACAGGAAACCAATAGAGAGGGTTACATGGCTGGTCCTAATTCTAATTATGTGGACACAGTGCCTCCTCCCCTCTGAGAAGAACACATTACAAAGGACAGCACAGAAGCTACAGCTCAGGGAGAGGGGAAAAATCTGGTGAGAGACTACAGGAGTAAAAGAAGAAGCAAGGAGAGAGAGTGGAACATATGATGGCCTACCAAGCTCCAAGGATGATATTCCTGCTCAGAGCAGTCAATGTACAGAATTGACCAGAGGGCCTGCCCCACTTCAAGATAAGAAGTCCCTCACTGATCATATCCCTATGAGGCACAACACCAGTGAGAGATTGTGCCCGATCCAATCCCACCACACTGGGGTAAAAAGCTAAGGGTGTGCCACAGAGTAACATGGGGAGCAAAGCAATGCTGTTCCTAGGGTATACCAAACATGGACTTTGGGATCCCATCAGACTTGACCAGAAAGCACTCCTAAAGGTCCACAAGCAGACCTGAAACTACTTATAGACTTTTTTGGGTTTTTTTTTTTGTTATTGTTGGTTCTTTTTCTGTTATTGTTTATTTTTTTGGTTTTCTTTTGTTGTTTTGCTTTTCTTTGCCTTGTTTTTGTGCTTATTATTGTCTCTGCATGTCTAGCTAGATAAGAAAGATGAGATAAATAATCTGGAGGAGAAAACAACAGGACTGTTATATCCAGAGTGTCGTGGGAGAGGGGAGGTGGTTAAAGGAAGTGGGTGTTAATAAACCCAGGGACAGAGGAATAACAAGTGACCTAAAATAGATGGTGAGATGGGAATAGGATGCCTACTAGGGCTTGATGAAGGACAATATAACTGAGAGAAATTACTGAAACCTGAATGAAGGTCAGACATGATAGTGGGACAAGAGGAAAGTAAAAGGAAATTGATGAAAGAGCTAGGAGGCAAAGGGCATTTATAAAGGTCTAAATACAGGCAAGTACACATGTAAATATATTTTTATATAACTATAGGGAATATATCTATGTATATACATCTATAATTTAAGTATCAAGGTAGCAGACAGAGTTTAAATATCCAGGTAGCAGACACACGTCGAACCTCTACTCAAGTACTCCCTCAATGCAAGAACACTTTGTTCTATTAAACTGGAATTCCATGATGCTCAGCTTCTGGACATGATTGCTGAAGACAAAATGGGCATATAACAAATGTGGGAAAGAAAAAGCTGTGTTTGGCTATCAAAAGATATAGTATCAGTGGTCTTAAAGGCTTGAACATAAAAAAAAGTGGCCATTTAACTAGGAAGCAATAAAAGTTCACATGGAAAAAACACACTTCATTTGGGTTTCAGAGGTGTTGGTGGGATCAGGGATCAGGCATCAAAGACCCAGAACAAAAAAAATCATATCAATGTGAATGAGAGGAAGTGTAAGTGGAGATCCAAAGCCCATCTGTAGATAATTAGACATCCCCTTACAGAAGGTCACCAGGAAGAGACAAGCCAGTCAGGATGCAGTATAGCACTGGTGAAACATACAATTTCCCTTTAGTTCTTTAATACTATCTCTTCCTGACTATTATGACCCCAATTCTACCTTACAAATCTGCCTAGATCAGAACATATACTCCGGTACAGAGAAGTGCTGGAAATATAGGGAATCCAGGACAGATAAACCTCTTGGGATAATAATGAGAGTAGAGATCCCAGGAGGGTAAGGGTAAGGTAGGGAGAAAGGAGGAATTGATCACAATTCTCTACATATATCCCCCTCCTTGGGAGATGGACAATAGAAAAGTGGGTGAAGGGAGACATCAGACAATTTAAGACATGACCTATTAATAATAATTTATAAATTTTCAAGGATTCAGGAGAGATTGAAGGTGGAGGAGGGAGGGGGAGAGATAAGGAGCTAATACCAGGGACTCAAGTAGAAAGAAAATGATTTGAAAATGATGATGACAACAGATGTACAGGTGTGCTTGATACAATGGATGTATATCTGCATAGTTATAAAAGCTGTATGAGCCCACGATAAAATGATCTAAGAAATCACATTAGAAAAAGAGCAGTATTTTCCCATAAACTAAGGTGAGAATGCAGAAAGTGACAGGCAATAATGATTAATGGAGACAGGTAACCCAGTGGGGGCAGTGTTTATTGTGGAGATTGTGACCAATGTTATGAAAGAAAATTTATAAATTTCGAAGTGGAAAACTGATTTGCTCTGTAAACTTTCAGTGATATCACAAAAAAGGTTTAAAGTAAATAAATAAATGTTTTTTAACACTATATTATATAAAAATAGTCTGTCTTCCTCAAGAAAGATGATAGCAAGATGCTTAGAGTCAATAGTTAAAACATGACTAACTTCCCCTCCCCCATTCTTATCATTACTAAATAATCTCAGAGTCCAGTGAAGCTAGAATTACACGAGAATTTTTATATCATTTTTATATTTGCCATCAATTTAGGGTTATCCCGGTTTATATTTTTCTCCAGAGCAAAAAGATCTCTTTTCTCATTCTATCTCCTCTATTTATTCTACACCATTCAAAAATAAGAAAAACTTTCACATGAAAGTGGTTTTTAAATGAATGAATTATGATTTTGGAAAAATATTCCTAATGCAATACTTCTTTAAGAAACTATGTATGACCTAGATTGGAAATTTCCTCTATTCAGAATCATGCTGATTCTTTTGAACTTGTTCACATTGCCTTGCTAAAAAAAGTCAGACTAACGAAATCCCAGTGGAATAAGTACAACGCAGCAGTTGCTAGGGTAACCCTTAAAAATAGAAAAAATAAATAGAAAATTATAAGTATGTATTTTAAGGGAAAATAAGTTAAGGGTGTCCCAAAGCTTTCTAAGAGTATTTATGTATCAGCAATAAATGACTATAGAACAAGATCTTGGATCTAAAGTCCAAGATTGAGATTAAGTCACATGTAAGTCTGAGATTAAGTCACATGTAATAATTGAACCATTTGAATTAAATCAAAGCAACATGAATAGGAACCCTTATGAAGTTCATTTTAGGTGCCCACAAAGAAAAATAGTCTGAAGGAGAACTGAAAATGAGAAAATTAAACTATATTGTCATATTCATCACTTAAGATGAATTTACTATTAAGAAATAAAAATGGAATATTTTGCTCACCATATAATGCTTTATATTCCAACTCTGTTTTTCTTTTGAGATGTCCTTTGAAATTAGTTTTCTTATACATCAGCCTGCTCATCTACAGAGAACAAATTGTAGACAAGATTAAATTACCCTCTATTAGAGAAGTCTTGTTTAAAGAGACAGTCACTGGATGTCATTGTAAGGCCATGAAAATAAGATTTTTAATGAAAACATTCATCCATTAAGTATGATAGTAATATGCATAGTCTTGTCTGTATTCTCTGGAACATCATCAGAGGTCATTTTCTAGATTGTTTTTTGTGGTGGTGATACTGATGGGCTGTTCACTCTAGTTTAGTTAAACTTTTGATTGTGATCTTAGTGAAAATTCACAGAGCTCATTGAATTTGCACTCAACAATCCTACACAGTGTGTTTTGTGATAGTGTTTGCAGTCCCCACAATGTAACAGCAATTCTTCATGTCCTTCCTGTGATTATTTACTTTTTGCATTCATCTTTCTTTCCAACCATTCCTGCCATCAGAAATTTATCCTTAGTAAATGTGTCCTCTTGAACCCAGGTGGTTGTTTTAAGAAATGCATATAGCTCCAGTATTATTATTCACCCTGTAGCCCTGTCTGTTTGGTTTTTTTTACTAAAAGTTGAACTATGGCAATGGTTGTAGACTATAAATTCTAGACTTGAAGAGTGTGTCAGAATCACAATCTCATAATTTCATCAGAATCTATAAGACCAGTAAGCCTGATTTTAAAAATGATATTGTACCACATTTTCCCTTCACTGTATCCAACCTATGATTTCTTCTAGGAACACTGTCTAGTTCCTCTGGTCTCAGTGACATGGAAGCTGGAGCTCATGGCTTCCATTAGTCTTCTGGACTATGTGCTTCCATTTGTCCTTGATTTTCTTCATTCTTCTATGTTCAGGAAGGGAAGAGAACAATAGTTACACCTTATATGACTGCTTACAAGCTTCTGAGATCCCAGTCCTTACTCATCAAAATAGAATGTAGAACAATGCTTATGTAGATTATGTTCAAATAATGTCAATTGACCTTGATTATATCCTGGGACTTTTGTCCTAATCATCCAAACCCAGTGACTCATAACTTGAAGGTGTTTGGTATGGCTAAGATGTATACACATCCTTATCTTTATTTGCTCATTTATATAAAATAATATATTTAAAATCTATACAGAGCAAATTTGCAAATAAATATGTAGATATGTCATATGCCAAATCTATTTATGCTTGTGAGTGCAGTCCCGTCCACCTGCTCAAACATGTCTATCTTACCTATATGTCCCCGCAGTAATTTGACAAAGTTTGCTATTATGGTCATGTATATTATATAGCAGAATTTATCTTTGCTGTATGCAAGCTTTGTGTACTTCTCCATATGCTCTATTTTAAAAATATTATGCTGATCATTCTTGTTTCATATTGCCTTTCCCTTCACATAAATTAATACTAGGTAGTGAATTTTTCCTCTCTTACCATGTCATCCCTAGTAACCGACAAGCATTTTCTCTGTGTGCAAATTTTACCTTGATTTTGCAATTATAAATTTGTACAGTATTTGACAAATAGTGACTGATTTACTTCACTCAGGAGAGTATCTTCCTGGTTCATCCACTTTATTAGATATTCGTTGGATTCTTTGTTTTTTCCTAAAAGTTATATAGGCTTTGATTGTGTATGTTCAAAATATATTGATCAAATATTCATCATTTATATGCATTGTTAGGTTGTTTTTTTATCACTTTAGTATTGTGAACAACACTCCAATGAACATAGGTACATATAGGTATAGAGTCATGAGTTTACTAGTATTTCTTATGATTTACAGTTAGTAGTGAGATAGTTAAATCAAATCATATTTCTATTTCCAACTCTTAAAGGATGTTCCAAAGTGTTTTCCATTGTGATGGAAGTACTCTTCAGTCCCATCAGCAATTTATGAGAGTTTAGCTCAATCTCTTCCTCTTGAGCAATTATTACTTGTCTGAGATAATAACTCATTGATTATTTGGTCTGCATCTCTTTAATGGCTCATGAGCTATAATGAAGTACCTATGTCTTCTGCCCATAATTTAACTGGAATGTTACCTCTTTTTGCTTAGGTGTAAAATTGTCTTTAAAATTTTGAGATTAGTTGGACATGTCATTGCTAAAATTTCTCCCAATCTTTAGATTCTCCTCTTACTTGTTTGGGACAATCTTCTGATGTGCACAGACATTTAATTTTTAGAAAGTACTACTCATGTAGTTTATCTTCTGCTGTTTGAACATTTTTATTATGTTTCATTGTGCCATGTATTCATGCCCCTATTTTTTTCTTTGATAGTGCTTATAGCTATAGGTTTTTAATTAATGTCTTTAAATGATCTTGAATTAGTTTTCCTATATGATATGAAGTATAGGACTGGTGTGACTTTTTTCCAAATCATAGAAACCTAGACTTGATGATGGAATAAACTGGTGAAGTGCTCTATAACCCCTAATCAGTCATTCTTGAGACCTAAAAATTAATTCAACTTGAGGCTCAGTTTTCAGTCAAACAGTAGATATATGTTTATAGGAAACAATAACATTATGAAGTACATACACCCTAGAATAATTAACCATTTGAAATCAAAGAACAGCATTTACACAAGGACAAAGTTAAGAAGGGTTAGGTAAGAAAGAATGGAGACAAAAGCAGGTAAGATAAGTGATGTCATATTGTTGGGACTCCAATCAATGACATAAAACAAAATGTTTCTGAATGGAAAATCAAACTGCTCTGTAGACTGTCATCCAATTGTGACAAAACATTTAAAATAAGTCAATAATAAACCACAAAACCAAATTTAAGCATAAGCTTATAAGACTGAAAATAGAGACCCAGTGGTGTAAATCTGTAATAAGGACAAATACAATTCAATATGAGGGAATGAATGATAAGAAGGTAAAGCACTATTAAGACAGAGAAGATAATTTTCAACTTGGAAAGATAAAAATAAATTACAAGGTCATCACCAAGTTTACTATCCTTAACAAAGTCTGAAAAGAGAAAATCATGCAGAGTTAGTAAACAAAAGTCAGCAGCAGTGAAACCAATGAAAAGAAAAAGAATGCAGCATAAAACATAAGTGGGGAATTGCTCTCACAAAAAAAACCCACAAAGGAACAATATCAATACATTAATAAAAAATAGTAACTGCACTAAATAAAAATTAAGTAAAGGCACAAATTAAGGGAAAGAGTATGGCAAAATGAAAAAAGAAAGAGTATTCACCAATATGTAGCTTGAAAGAGACACATTTTAGACACAATTATATAAATAAGTTAGATAGAAAAATAAGAAAACAACAAAGTTAAAACCAGCTTAAAAACCTAGGGCTGATAATATTAATTTTTGCGAAGACTGCAAATGGAAAATCCCGCATTAGGAAGAAAATAGGGAGGGCATTATTTTAAGATTAAGGGGTCAATCTATCAGAGGAAAAAGACATAATTAATGTACACTTACCAAAGGAAAGAGTTTAAAATAGATAAATAAAGTTGAACACAATCAAATTGAGAAACACAAATACACAGTCATAGTGATAGACTTTAAAACACCATTTTTTGGGGAAAGGACAAGAATATTACAAATTAAGTGAAAATTAAAGCACATTATTTCATTCACACAATCAATCAACTTGACCTCACAGATGTTAATGGAACATTCCACTCAATCAGAAGGCCTTGTTTTCAGTGCACCCAATCATTCTATGGAATAGAGCATTTTTGGTTGAAAAATAAGCCTCTATAAATCTTAAAACATTTAAATAATACAAAGTATCTCCTCAGATCATAATACACTGAAATTAGGGATCAATAATTCAGGGAAGGATATAGTAAAATATAATGGAACTTTTCTACAAACTTTCTCAAGTTCTCTCATATAAGAAATCACCACTTCTTGTCAAGTTTCTTATGCTGTGGTGTCTTGTGTGTTTCTGTGATGTTGGAAGCTGTGTCACTGCTATTTTCCAATACCATTACTCAAGATTTTTCCAGAGTTTCAAGACTTAGCAATGACTTTGAATAATTAATAGGCTGTTCATTTCAGAGGAAAAATGGATAGTAAAGAAAAATGGAAAGTAAAGAAAAATCATCAGATACTGAAAATCTCATGAATAGAAGCAAAACATTAGCAGAGATGGTGCCAGAAGATGAGCTCCTCAGGTCAGAAGGCATAAAAATCTGACTGAGAAAGAGCTGCCTCCTCAAAGCAGTGTCAACCATAATCATCTGTATGGAGTTCACGTCTTTAGGAGTAAAACCTTTAGAAGTCATGTCTTTGGCATCTTCATTTGCTGATGGGACATGACTGAAAATGTGAAGAAAATACGCAAATATTCATTAACAATTACAACTTGGAATGCACAAGGTAGGAATATTGGAAGCTGTGAAAAATAAAATGGAGCACAGAAAGATCAATATCTTTTTGAGCTGAAATGGATATGTACTGGCTACTTTGAATCAAGCAGTTGCACAGTTTACTATGCCAAGAGTGGCAGAATCAAGTGGAGTTGTGTCATGTTCATCATAAAAAAATTACACATCAAGAGCTATCTTTAATTACAATGCTGTCTGTGATAGAATAATATTTATTCTCAGACTGGGAAATTCAATGATTACAACTGTTATGTAACTTTATGCACCCACCACAAAAGCTAGTGATGCAGAAGTTGAAGAAGTCTATCAGTGATATCAAGCTGAAATTGATCAAATCTGTAATCAAGTTTTATTGATAATTACTGGTGATAAGAATGAAAAAAATTCAAAACATCATTAAGAAAGGAGCAGAGGTTGTTAATAGAAATTAAGTTGGAGAGCACATGGTAGAATTTTGCAAAACCAAAATGCCATTTTCATCACAAATACCATTTTCAGCAACACAGTAACTGCACATGGATTTTTCCAGATTGAATACCCAGAAATCAAATTGACTACATATGCTGGAGAAAACAGTGGAGTAGCTTAGGATCAGCAGCCAAAGCCAAGCCAAGGGCTGACTGTGGAAGAGATTATTAATTGCTCATGCGCATGTTCACGTTATAACTGAAGACAATTGAAACAAGTCCTCAAGAGTCAAGATGTGACCTTGAGTATACAACACTTGAATGTGGAGAACATCTCAAGAATAGATTTGATGCATTGAACACAAATGAAAAAGAACCCGATGAGCAGGAGAATGACATCAAGAATATCATTCATAAAGAAAGCAAAATATCACTTGAAATTGCTGTTGTAAGAGAATGAAGACTGAGAAAATGCAAGCCCACAGAATGAGAAGACAGAAGACTACAGCTCACTCCAGCATGCAGCAAAGAATTGAGCTGTGTCCTTTATTAATACTAACATTTGAAAATACATGAATCGTTGCACTTACTTAATTTTTTTTAATTTGATAGCTAACCTTCTTTGAACACCATTATCTAAAAGACCAGGTGCAGTGAAAATAATCTACAAATCAAGGAACAGACACCAAAACAAACTCCCAGCTAGATATTCTTTATCAAAGATGTGTCCTTGATTGTCTGTCAAAATGTAGGATGTGTAGATGATCATATTGACCTAGAAAGTTTTGACTTTTGTCTTCAAGCTCTTTCCTGCTACATGAAACACAGGAAAGGAAGAACAGATCAAAGTGGATGTCAGAGAACATTCTGAAACTTGCTCTTAATTACATAGTGGATAAAGTAAATGAAATAAATGATTAACAGAAGTAATGGACAGGTGAACAAAGAGTTAAACAGATCATTTCAAATGAAAAAAGAAAAAGTAAAATGTTATGAAAAAGAAGACAAAGAATGCCCAAAAGAAGAACAGTTTCAGGATATCTTTTATGTGTTGATTTCTAGTTTTATTTTTATATAAATGTTTCAGATAATAAATATAATAAATATCCCACTATGTCCCTGAGTATGGCAAATGGCTAAGCACCTGTTGTTTTTTAAAATTGCAATATAGGTGGTATTTATATTTCAGAGTGTTAACTTTGTATTCCATAATGCACACTATTAACCAAAATGATAGTGGGCCTAATGCACCCAGAGTTCTTACAGTCCAGTTCCAAAAAAAATGGGCATCTAGAATCCCAGAGTACAGCTTTATTATGAAGTAAAAGGAAAACAATATGTCAGAATTGAGCTAATGGTAGTCTTTTAGGTTTGTTTTTGTTTAATATTTTATCTATATCTCACATATATTTTTTACTTTTTTTCTTTTTCTTTTTTTTCTCATGGCTTCACATATCTCACATATATTGTTGCACACAACTTTAATTCCTTGTACAGTCATATAAATTATGTCTCATTATCATTACAATGTTTTTCAAATCCAGACTTTATGTGTATGTGATGCTTTTCAATGACAATGCATCATTTTATATAAAAGTTTTTTTCATTAAAAAAATACAAAGGATACAGTCGTACAAAAATAACTAATTGACACAACCATTTCAAGAAGAAGTATATGAGCAAGATTCAATGGTGCTGAAGGAAGATAATGCAGCACTAAATCCATTTGCTGAAAACAAAACTCCAGGAGTTGAATGCCAATTGAAATTTCTTAATAAGTACTTGAAGCATTGAAAGAAATTACTCGCCTATGTCAGAAAATTGAGAGACATCTGCCTGGCTAACCAACTAGAAGAGATCCATATTTGTACCTAATTCAAAGAAAGGTGAACCAAAAGAATTCTCAAATTATAGAACAATATCATTAATATCATGTAAAGGCAATATTTTTCTGAACATCATCTAACAGCTGCAACAGTCTATTGACAGGGAACTGCCAGAGGTTCTGGCCAGAATCAGAAGAAAATGTGGAACAAGGGAGATTACTGATGATGTCAGAAAGCAGAATTTCTTGTCTGAAAGCAGAATTTTCCAGAAATTTGTTTCCTTGTTTTTATTATTGAATACAACAAGGCATTCAACTGTGTGCATTATAATATGGATGGCCTTAAAAATAGTAGCAATTCCAGAGTATTTCACTGTGGTCATGTGGAATTTGTACAAGACTCAAGAGTTAGTTGTAAGAACAGAAAAAAGAAATACCATGCTTTAAAATCAGGAAAGGCATGTGTCCAGATTGTATCTGTCCACCATACTTATTCAATCATTATACTGATCAAATCACCAGAGAAGTTGGATTGTGTGAAGAAAAACGTAGTATCAAATCAGAAGAAGCCTTATTAACATTCTGCAATATGCGGATGAGACAACCTTACTTGCTGAAGGTATGGAGGACTTCAAGCAATTGTGGATGGTTCAGAGATTGCACCCTTCAGTGTGGATAACAACTCAATGTAAAGGAAAAATCATCCCCACAACTGAACAAGCAGGTATCATCTTTGTTTGTGTGTATGTGTGTGTGTGTGTGTGTGTGTGTCACCACTGCCCTGGTGGCAGTAGGAAGTCCAGCTTTGCTCCTGGAGAGCTGCTGCTGGATTTGAAGCATCAACCCTGTGGCCACAGTCCCACACACAACCACTACGCCATCAGGGCTGAGCCTAGGTATCACCTTGATAAATAGATAAAAATAAAAGTGTCAAGGATTTTGCCTTGAGTGAATCCACAACCACTACTCATGGAAGCAGTAGTCAAGAAGTTACGTGATGTTTTTCATCTTGTAATCCAGCTCCAGAAGATATCTTTGAAGGATTTTCTTTTGGGGACTAAAGTGAGTCTGACTGAAGGCAGGGTATTATCAATTGCCTCAGATGCATGGAAAAGTGGGACACTGAACAAGAAAGACTGAAAAAGAACAAATGCAGTTCTGGTGAAGAATATTGAATAGTATGATCAGTCAAAATATAAGCAGGTCTATCGTGAAAGAAGTATCGCCAGAATGCTGCTCAGAAGGGTGGAGGAGAGACTTCATCTCATTTATTTTTGGACATGCTCTCGGAAGAGAGACCATCAGGTTTCATAAAGGAGAAGCACAGTGAAAAGGAGGAAGACCCTTGGAAAGTTGAATTGACACAGTGGGAGCAACTAAGGGCTCAAACAGTCGTTAGGATGAGTCATTCTGGGGTGAACTGTGTCGCTACCAGTTGATGGCACCTAAGGAAAACATCTTATAATAAAAGCACATTTTCATATAGTAATTTCTGTGCATTTTTGTTAATGTATAAAATAGTGAGATCTAATGCTAACTCTAAGAAAAATCCCAATTCAAATAAGGGAAGAACTTCCATGTTATTTTGGGTTATTTGTAAAATCTCTAACCTGCTTCTTAAATACGTATGATGTGTTGTTGACCAAGCAACAGGTTCTGCTAACAAAACTTTGTAACCTACACTTATTTTTTTAAAAACATAATAGAACTCAGAAAAAGGTAAATAAAAATGTAATTTTATTTTTCCTCATCCACTTTTACAAGGACATTTAATATTAACTATGGTCCATTTGAGAATCTGTAGACCCAAAGTTAAGAACTCCTGGAATAATGAAGGGCATTTGTAATCTCAGCAAAAGCATATAGCTTTATATTTCTAAGATTTGGAAAAAATACTATATTATGGGTCATCTTTAATTTAACCACAATTTAACCAAAAGCCATTCCCTAAAGTATAAAAAGCAAGTCATCTTCACACCATGAATGGTAGGCAAAGCCTGCTGAGAAGTACCATTAATTAAGACTGCAGTGTATGCACAGTCTGTGTTCTACAAACTTTTTCTTTCAATGTGGTCAATTTTGTATTTATAACTCCTTGATAAACAATCTCCAGATTTCAGTGTCTTGGCAGTTTTTATTTTCAAGGAAAGCATATTCATTTTAATGAAGCCTTCATTTCTACTCAAGCAGCATTTATCTTATGAAAAGCAGACCCAAATGCACATTCATTTAAAAAAAATGAGGTCTTAATCACATTAGGATCAGCATTGTGGAAGCAGAGGGAGAGGTAGCAGCACTCAGTGTATCCTTAATTTGGATCTCCAGAGGCAGGCTAAAAGGACTGAAGAAGATAAGAATAAAGAAGGGGCAGCATCTGTTATTACCTTTGAAGTCAAAGTAGCCATGAAAGTTTCAATGACATCACTGGAACGGAATGTTCTATTTGTTTACCATCAACCCCCTGCTGCCGGGTTTCAGAGTATGCTGGGAATTTTCCCTTGGCACAAGCAAAGACTCTTGAGTAGTTCATTAAGGCTTCTCACCTCTTCCTTGCTCACCCTCATCTTTGGAGGTGTAAATTAGAGAGGCAGATGTACATTCTGGGAAGTTTTCCAGCAATATATTTAGAATGTGGAATATTCAGCACCGTGGGTGTGGAACAGAGCTCTTCAGTCTACCACACATCTAGCCATAGTAACAAGGAAACTCCCCTAAATGGCCCTTGGATGTTTAGTTCTGGTAGAAAATAGCAACCTTTGTCAAGAAAGGCCATTGTTGTTGCTTTTTGAAAACTGGTAATTATTTCAGATGATGGCAGAGTCATGACTTTGACTGAAGTCTGGGAGGTAGGGCATTTTCTGTCTAAATGATTTCAAGCTGAAATACAATGGGGACATACATATGATGATTGCTTTCCAATAAAAAATGGTTTGACATATTTCATCTTATATGAATCTTAAAAAGAATCAAATCAATAGGGTAGATATTATTTTTCTAAAAAAGAGGGAACCAGATTCAGGTTCAGTTGTTCATAAAGATTCATTACATTTATTATAAAGGGTGGCTTTAAGTCTCTTAATACCTCTCTTTTATTTTGGTCTAAACATTCAGTACATTTTCAGGAGATTATTCAGGAAAATAAAATCATCCAGAATTCCTCCACAGTCTTCCAAATAGCATAGAAAAACAGTATTTATCTGAGTAATAGAAATCTTCAAACATGAAGGGAGAGATTAAGGGCAGGTTCATTAAAAGCACTGAAGGCAGAGGAACTTGTTCCTATATTTGGTCTTCTCCACCCCCACCCCCTCCAGCATAGGTGGTCTTTAGTGCATAGACACTTGTTTCCATTTCATACTTTGTTATTTTTTAGCAAAACTAAAATGCTTTTGTCTTCTCTGGTTTGAAATTTTCTAGTCAACGAATTTATAAATAGCCAAGTAGTGCTGTTAAGGAAATTTATTTTTTCTGCCTCGCAGGTGGACAACTTTTTTTTTTTTTTAAGCATCACTGCCCTCAGGTGGTGGGAGTAGAAGGCCCAGCCTTTGCTCCTGGGAGCCGGAATTGAACCTCCGTCCCAGTGGGCCACAGTCCCGCGCACAACCACTACGCCACCGGGGCTCAGCCCCAGGAGGACAATTTTAAGGTGGTTTCTGCATTGCTTTTGTGAGATTCCAGTTTGGTCGATGCCAACTGACTATGGTGAAGACTATCCCAAGAACACACACTTGTAGTGATTTGACCTTTCCTTGCTTTTTATTCTTCTTCATTTTTCACTCTTATTCTCTGACTTAACTCCCAACATAGACCATTTGAATACATGCCCTAGTTTCCAGTTCTTCTTTTTCTAGGGGAACCTCAGGTTAAAACTCAAGGGAACTAAAGCTTTGGGCTTTATGTAATCCAAATTCCTCAGTCGGCTTTACATTTTAAAAAGGATTTTGTATATTGTCAACTCTCAAAAAAAAAATGTTTGAATCAAACACTTTAGGGAAGGAGGTGAATACCATATGCCGGGAGCTTAGAAGGAAGCCAGAATAAGTAAAGTCCAAATTTCAGTTTCTCACAACCCACATTACAAAGTTGCGAGACCATCTTCAAATATTATGTTCTTTCCATCTTTGGTAATCAAAGATCACAAAAAAGGAGGAACAGAAAACACCTTCTGCTCTGCACAGTTTACCTTGATACAAAGACAACTTAAAGGCAACCCCCCATTTCAGTTAAGTCCTCAAGCCAAAATTCCACTAAGGTGATCCCTATTATTTTCATCATATCATTCAGCTTCCCTTTCTTAGGGGGGGGAATGACATCACAATAAATCTTCATAATTCATTCCCAAGAAATGTGCTAGGAATCCCTCATCTCTTTTCAATTTTCTTTGGAAGCATATCACATATTATATTGTCCTAACATCTAAAATGTCTCAGGCACTCCCACCATGTACTCAATCTGTGTCAATGAAAAGGCCATATCTTCTGCTGTCTTTGCTTGTAATATAGGCACTGTGACCAGGGGCTTGTAAATTGAACTCTTTTGCCCCAAGTTCCCTCATACTTGAAGGAACAAATGACTTTGGGTTTTATGTAATCCAAATTCCTCAGTCGACTTTATATTTCAAAAAGGATTCTGTATATTGTCAACTCTTAAAAAAATTAATGTTTGCATCAAACACTTTAGGGAAGGAGTATTCAAAGTGTTATCAATTAATTTTTTCAAAACTTAAGAGATAATGCATACGATTGACCTGAATTATTAAACTGCTGCCTCCATTTAGGGCTTAGGGGAAGACATTACAGCATGACTTTGCTTTTCAATATGATCCCAATCTGCACAAGCAGGGTGTTCTTTTGTCACTGTCATTATACATCTGTGCTTTGATTTGATCTGTTCAATTCAACACAAAGGTATCCCAACTGAATGTCATGACTGAACTCAAACAAAAAACAATATTTGACCAAGAAATGGTATATTTACTTCAAATCACAATCTTTGATGCCGTTGCATTAGTAGTATTAATTGTAAATGTTCTATTAATTTATAATCATGGATTTGCATGCACTACCAAAGATCCAAACAACTCCCTATCCTTTACTTTAGTCATGTAACCTGACAGACTTTTAAAAAGTTATATTTAGGTTAAGTGTCATCATGTATTCTATCCCTATTTAAACAAGCAAAATTCATTCAACTTTCAAAAGACATTTGCTATTTTTAAATGCTACCACTAGATGGTATGCAAATACTCTCCTCAGTGCTGCATCTGCTGATTTTAGATTTCTAGACCATGCACGTTACTAGCGTGATGGTTCTGTTTGAAAGTTATCATGTCTAAGATGAGGAAGAGCAAACAGGGAGGGTGCTTGCATTAGGTGTTTTTAATTAACTTTAGTCTACAGGATGAAATGCGTAGCTCTACAGATGAACATAAATGTTTACACAACACAATTCACCCTTTAACTTTTCCAGTTCATTTCCCTTGTAACCATAAGAAACAATTGTTAAACAATGATATTTAAGGGTTCTCTGCAAGTAAAAAAAAAGAATTTCTTGCCTAGAAACTCATGGGTTTTATGAAGAGCTGAATATTTGAATAATTTTATTAAAGGTATTTTAAAATCTTTTAAGGTTTTTAAAAGCCACATGATTAACGAATTCATTAAATACGAACTCATGTAATAGTCTATAAAAATAAAAATGTCTACTATATATATTATTTAAGCCTTTTAATAGTTACATACAACTCCCAAGTTGACCTATTCAAATATATAATATATGTGAAGAGGCTTAATATTGTTCTGGTTAATTAAGATTCTCACTGTTTTCTTCCAACTCATGAATGAAATTAATGAGTAACTCTTCCCAGTGAGAGAATGAAACCAATCACTGTATGATAAATCTAGAATGAGGCAACGTCTTTCTAAAAACCAATTACTGTGTGAAATATCAATCAACTCTAGCTCTTAATATTAGCTAGTCTGTTCACCATCACAGCATTTTTGCTTCTTCTAATATAGGAAAGCCTATGCATAGAATTTATCTGTCCTCAGTCCCAAACCATGACTTCCAACTGGCCAAATGGATAGAGGAATAATGAAACAGCATAAAGGAGAATGCAGTAAAGCAAAGATGAATTAGAATAATCTTATTTTTTTTGTTTTTTGGGGGAGGGGGCATCACTGCTCTCCGGTGGTGGGAGTAGGAGGCCCAGCCCCACTGCTGGAATTGAACCTCCGTCCCAGTGGGCCGCAGTCCCGCGCACAACCACTACGCCACCGGGGCTCAGCCCCTAGAATGATCTTATTAATACCTGAATGAGTCTCAAGTACATTGACAATTCAACTAGCACACCAAATCCCAGCAAAATCCTACATTTTAGTGTTAGTTTAGAGGTAGGAAGCTTGAAATCTGGTTAATTGTGTAGCTATTTATATAAACAGACAGCTATAAATATTACATGAATATTTTCAGTTACATACACATCTTAATGAAAAAATCTCAAATTCCATGAACTTTTGAGTACAGATACTTAAGTTTATCATCTTCCAAAACTTCAAGTTCATCTATTTAAATGTGTTTCTTTCTCTTCAAAATTTTTCTAAATTTTGACCTTTTAAACTCATATTTGCTTCTTCTACCTTTGTCCTGGCACACAAATTCAAGAGAAAGATAGCAAACCATGAGGATACCAGAGAGCAATAAGAAAGGTTCAATAGCAGCTTCTTACTTATCAATTTAAAAATGAAATCCCCAGTGTAATAATTACTTTTGCCAAAGGGGACACACACACACACACACACACACAAACACACACACACACACACTGTGTTGGTGGCTGATCTCAGAAATGGCTTCAGTGAAAGGATGGAGATGCTTGGAGCTATTGTTGATCAAAGTTCTCTTTTACTGTAACATGGAACTGGGGGAAGGTGTACCAATCCCAATTAATGTTAGGTGCCAATTGATAGTGACCCCATGCAAAACACAATGAAACACTATTTGATCCTGTATCATTTAACAAGTGCTATCATATTTGAATCTATTGCTACAGACAGCTCTTAAATTTTAAGGGATATTCTGGTTGTATTTCTTCTATCACATATTTGTTTGTTTTTCAGGTCATTCATGGTACTTTCAATATTCTTTACCAACACCATAATTCAAATCGATTAGTTTTTCTTTTGCCTTCCTTATTTATTAGCCATCGTTAAATTGCTGTGATCCCATTGTTTTTATTTCTATATTTATGGTATTTAAATATAACCTCTACAATTTTACACAAGCATTGCTTTTCTGACAAACTGCCATTTTAATTTACCAACATGCCATTTATTACCTTTTCTGAGTTTTTATTCTTATTTCCCCAGACCTGCAAGCTACATTTTATTTTGTTGGATACATTTTACTTTTGAAACTTGCTTGTGTCTTGGACTTCGTGAGTCATTAACTTGATTCTTATCCAATCATTCTGATATATCTGTCTCTATATAAATCTCCCTTTCTGTAACTATAAATGTTTCTCAGTGGTCATTGTATATCCTATCCTTTGCTTTTTCTATTGATTCTCCTCCTATTTAGGTATGCATCCACTCATTTATTTCTATCATATTAGATGTACACTCCATGTCAAAATCAGTCATATCTTTTAGTGACATGATTCTACAGGAAGAATTATTATTACAAAAGTGCTTGGGTGGAAACAGAAAAGAATGCTGGGTTTAGTAAATCATTCTTTTGAACACAGACCTTTACAAATATATGTCATATTATCAGGGTACAGCAAATAAAATTCTAAAAAAGTGCCCATTATAGAAAGAAATTTGATGAGATACAATATATTAAATTTCAATATGAACTAAACTCACTGTCATCCCGTCTGTGTGGCCTCACACAGCCGTATGGTAGATGGTGGAACTGCCCCATGCATTTCTGAAAGGGTAATCCATTAGGAAAATAGAAGGTAAGCTATGAGGGGGTTGTCTAAAGTCCATTCCAAAGTCGTTTTTTTATCCATTACAAAGTAAATGAAAATAACTGTTCAGTGGAGAAGTTAAACATTACCTTGACTGGGAGAAAAAAACAATGTCACAAACAGACAGATGGGCAATGTCTGCCTCCAGATATTATGTCCTGATACCGGATCACATAAGATGTATGCATGTCAGCTTCCTTATCAATCAGTTGAAGTTATGTCTTAATAGTTAAAAAATACACAACAGTAAGCCTTCAATAAATATCTCCTTTTATCAAAGCCTCCCATATTAGCCTTCATGCAATTTTCCTATCCCTTTTCCTATACACATTCAAAGTAATTTTTCTTCAAATCACACACATGTCTTCTCCACAACTATATTGGTAGGTAATATTTTGTACTGAATATTACACAAAAGATTCTAATATATTTGCTGTTGACTTTGGTGTTTGATTATTATTTGTGATGTACTCTGTAACTACCAATTGGAGGTATAGGTGAGAGAAAATACTTTCTAATTTGAAGCAGGACTGTTGCTATAGATACCACATTTTCCTCTATGTATTAATTTTCTCACTTCTCTCTACAGTACCAGAAAATTATTTTGATCCCTTCTCTTTCTAACTTGGTTTAGTTAATGAGACAAACAACAAGCAAGAGCTTCAATAAGTTTAAAGGATAATATAAATTCAAAACTTCTGGGCAATTGCTCTCATAACAATGTTGCATTCCTAAGATAATATTGGAAAACATTGGAAATCATATGCATTGATTATCTTGTGAAATATGAATTAATGATAAATTTTACAGTGAAGTTCTTATTCAATTTTGCAAAGAAGAAACAGTTAAGCTATTCAGCTGAGTGCACAATGCAATTTATCTCAATAATATTGAAGTCTTATCTGCTAAATTAAAAGTACGTTGAAAATCAGGAGTGCTGGTAATGCTGAGAAATATAAATAACTATAGATTTTAAACTGAAGCTCTGTTCCAAATGTGTATAAGACATAATAAAGCCTTTAAAGGTAAGTGAATTTTTCATTCTATGTAAACCAAATTGGAAATTATTTTTTACATTAAAATTTGTCAACTTTAGGTTTCTGATTTAGGGTTCAACAAAATAATCTTTTTTTAAATTTATGATAGCATAGAATTTGTGGTCATGAAGGTATATTATTATCTATTAGCATATGAAAGGATGAGGTGGACATTGGGCCTCTACTCAAGTACTCCCTTAATGCAAGAAGCCTCTGTTCTATTAAATGGGCATTCCCTGATGCTCACCTTCTGACACAATCTCTGAAGACAAATTTTCTGCATAAGAAAATGTGGTGAAGAATGCTGATGGCGCACAACTATCAAAATATAAAGCATCTGGGGTCTTAAAGGCTTGAAGATAAACAAGCGACCATCTAGCTGAGAAGAAAGAAAGCCCACATGGAGAAGCACACTTGCCTGTAGGATCATGATGTGTTGATAGGGTGAGATACCAGGAATCAAAGATCCAGAACAAATAAAAAAATCATATCATTGTGTATGAGGGGGAGTGCTGAGTGGAAACCCAAAGCCCATCTGTAGGCAACTGGGCATTCTCTTACAGAATGGTCATGGGGTGGGAACAAGTAAGGGTGCAGTATAGCACTGATGAAACTTACAACCCCCCTCCCATCATGATCTCAATTCTACCGTACATATCTGGCTAGACCAGAGCATGTGCACTGGTACAGATCAGAGCTGGAAACACAGGAAATCCAGGACAAATAAACTCTTCAGGACCAATAATGATGTAAGGGGAAGGGGGGAAATAAGGGGAGAAGCAATCACAATGATGTACATAATACCCTCTCCCTGGGGGATGGACAACAGAAAAGTGGTGAAGGGAGATATCAGACAGTGGAAGACATTAAAAAATAATTTATAAATTATCAAGGGTTTGTGAGGGAGGCAGGGTTGGCACGAGAGGGGAAATGAGGAGCTGATACCAAGGGCTCAAGTAGCAAGAAAATGTTTTGAGAATGATGGTGGCAACAAAGGTACAATTGTGTTTGACACAATGGATGGATATATGAAGTGTATGCGCTCCCAATAAAATGATTTTTAATAAAAGAATATTCAGCTAATACAAATGAAATGGTTCAGGGTCAACTGAATATTTTGAGTAAATATCCCACAGATTTTTCTTAAAACCCCCTCCTTTACAAATTTAGTGAATATATTAAGATAATAAATATTTCAGAAATTGAACACTCGTCCTTCTATTTTAAAATAAAGTGATTGCAATATAACCCACATACTCTGCACATACAAAATCAAAGAAAGTTCTATATTTGGTATAAAGAAAGAAAGACAATTGGCTTTATGACATACCAATCTATAATGCATTTGTGTTTATAATTTTTGTTGCACAATGTTGGATGCTTGATATACAAGGCACTGAATAAACATAAAAAGAAGAAACTGAACAGCAAAAACCAAAATTATTTTTTCCCAGTATCAAAAGGCACAATATAATAAGGAGGTCATTTGGAAAGTGATTAAGCATCATTCTTTGTGTTACCTCTCTGTAAGCAAAAATGTAATACTTATAAAATGATTTATAAGAAGAAGTGAAAGCCATTTAAATACTACAGTTATCTATGCTGAAAATGAATATTTCTTGCCATGAATCTATCTCAATAGTAGTTTCTACTTATCAGGTTTTTTATATGGGAAAATTACAGAATTTTCACTTTAATGCTATTTGATATACTTCAGTTCACATGATGATGTAGTTTCCTCCTGACAAGAACGTAGAACCATATCATTTTTATGTGACAGATGAGAAAATAGAGACTTCCAAAGTATGGTAATCTGATCAATGTCACAGGACAAGTATGAAAAAAATATTTAAAAAATTTAGGTAAATATGTTTAATACATTTTAATTGTTATTTATGCTGCCTCCCGAGGTATATTTAGATTTCAAGTGTGAACATAGAGTATGTCTTAGTTTCCTCTTTTCTCTTTTTATCATTACTAGATTCTACTTAGCTGTCATCCAAAAACTCATGAAGAAAAAGATTTACTTTTCACATCCAAAGACTCATGAAGAAAAAGAATTACTTTTCAATACTTAATGGAATATCATTAAGTTTGTTAATTTATAGAAATGGCGTACAGAAGTCCTAAAATACCAAATGCTTAATTTTGATATTGTTTTCTATTTTAAATTGGTGGCATTAGTGCCTACCACTTAAGATTATTATAAAAATTAAATGAGGTAAGGCCTCATCACACTTACCTATAAGGAGATGCAGAAGTGTTTTCTGTAAATGTGGGCACATCAACCTTTAAATTTACATTTGTCTGTTTGTTTGCTTTTTCTTAAGTGCTCACTAACCTGATATAAATATGACTTAGAGAAAAAAAGTAATTTTTCAATAAAGATTGCCATAAATAAGTTTGTGAAGAAATCATTTCAATTGGTTACTTGAGAATAAGTGACCAGATATTCACAGTGGTAAAGCGGGACATCATTGACGGTGGGGGGGTCGGGTGGGAGATAAAGGAAGGAGTATATTCCCTTCCCATTCTCCTACCGTTCTGTAGCTTGTCATGCATTCTTTCCAAAAATCAGGACTTTATTAAAACACTGCGTGACACGGGGGGAAACTGCTGAAAGTCCAGACTGTCCCTTCAAAATGGGCCGTCTATATAATATTTCATCAGCACGATAAACAAACGCTATTGGGCATAAGTGATGGAGTGAAATTTCTTTATAAGACTCTTCCATCCAGGCCTCTGTAGACCTACGTCAATAGGGCCAAGCTGACATCACTAAATGGGGTTGGTCCATTTTAGCTAGCATTCCCTGGTTATGAGGATGAGGCAGCTCAGTAAGAGGAGAGAGAAGTCCCAGGAACTTTGAAAGTGGAGCACATTTGAGATCTCTAGCTGAAGGAGCAGAGGCAAAAACCAGGGGTTAAAACATGGAGATCATTTTACAGGGCAAAGGAGGCAGTGCAAGGCTAGGCTGATGAAAGCAGAGGATTGACGGTGAGACTATGAGACTGTGGGTCAGAGCAGTGGGCCGGCTTCCTGGCTCACAGAGGCATAAATCACGCCACTACATGGCCGAGAGGCTGAGCATCAGAGTCTTGCTGGCTTGCCAAAGACAGGTGATGTTGTACACCAATGAGTGTATCCTTACTGTTTACCGATCCTGACTTGTGAAAAGTCTCCATAATTGTTGAGTTTTGACTCAGTTTTATGTGCCTATTGCAATGAATTATTGAACCTAATGGGAAAAGCAGACTGTCCCAAGAGTAATGGTTGCTGTCAAAGTAGGTAAGGAGAGATTGTGATTGGAGACGTATATGACCCTTGCATCAAAATACTAGAAGGGCCAGAGGAGGTTTTATATGTATACTGCCACGCATTTTACTGCAGCATGCAAATAAACAAAATTAATATTTTCTAAGTTCAAGAAAAAAGACCATGAATGCAGTTTAACCTCAAGATAAGTGTTAGATATTTTAATTGTCAGATAGTTTTTTAATTTTAATCTCAATTAGCTATGTTGAATAAAAGAAGATATTATCAAATCTTCTAGCATATAAATTATTAAAGCAGAGCCCTGCCTTTACATTGTATACAAAGATCAAGGATGAAAGGCCTCAGTGAATATTGAACTCTTATTATAAAATTTTGGGAATATCATTATAACCTTGAGAGTATGAAAGAATTTCTACAAAAATAAAAATACAATAAGAGAAATGATAAATCCTATTGCATTAAAACTATATGCAAAATTATGTATAGAAATATACCAACTACCTCAAAAACTTTAGATTTCCTCCTGCAATTAATGTTATAACAATAAAAGTGGGCTGAGCCCCAATGGTGTAGTGGTGGAGTGCGGGACTGCAGCCTACAGACTTGGTGTTCAAATCCAGCAGCAGCTCTCCAGGGGTAAGGCTGGGTAACTCCCCCGACCACCAGAGGGCAGTAATGCCCTCCCCAAAAGAGGAAAAAAAAAACAATAAAAGCAAGTAAGTTTATAATGAAAGATGATAGAAAACATCAAATTTATAGAAACCATAAAAATACAATGAAATAATAGAATATTCATTTAAAAATAAACACCAGCTTTTAAATTAGTTTATGCATGAAGATACATGAAAGATAAATAAGCATATGAAAATATTTTGGGAGTAATTAGTTATCCTGAATTAAAACCACAATGAGCTATCTGTTCACTACTGAAAATTGACAGACTGGCCATCCCAAGTACTAGAAAGAATTTGTAGAAATTTCATATATTATAATATATCATAATCACTTTGGAAAAAGTATGGCGTTATTGCATAAATAAAACCTGAATCAATTATTTAACCTACACTTACTCTCTTCTGGTAGGTGCTATCTTGCCAAAGAGAAAATAGTGATTCAAGAACATTTGCATTCTTTTTAATAATGCACAAATACTGATAGCAATAATATATCGAATAACAAGAGAATGGAACAAATTGGAATGTGTTCATGAACTGAAAGACCACAAAACATGACAACACACAAAGTTGATAAACTCCACAGTATGGATCAACTTAATCATTTCAAAAAGAAATGAGCTGCAAAGGACAATATATTTAAAACTCGAGGTATACGAAGTTCAAGAATAAACAAAAGTAAATGATGGTGATAGACATCAGATCATTTAACTTTGAGAAAAGCAGATTGCCTGAAAAGGGGCAAGAAGAAATTAATTGAGGTGGTGGAAATATTCTGTATCCAAGTACATTTTTTTGTACTTGGTATGTACCCTTGTTAGAGCTTATTAAACTTTACACTTAAGATTAATGCTTTTGCATGATTATATCTGTTTTTAAGTCTAAATTCATACAGGAATACTGGCGAGCATTCAGTCTCCAATTCTATTCTTTCCATAATCTCATTCAAACAACCAACATGTTCTGGAAGACATCCTATTTCTTCATCTGCACTTTCCCACAATGTTTTTGTCTCATATAGTTTTCTGGACTATCTTAAGATCTCTCTCTCTCTACAATTTAGTTGGAGTGGTTTTCTTTTATTCTTTTTTATTTTTAATCATTTTATTGGGGGCTCTTACAGCTTTTATAACCACACATCCTTGGTGTCAGTCACATTTGTGCATATGCTACCGTCTCCATTTTCTCTTTTAAAAAATCATTTCATTGGGAGTTCATACAACTCTTATCACAATCTTCACATCCATTCATTGTGCCAAGTATATTTGTACATCTGCTGCCAACACCGTTTTCATCATCATCAGGGGTTCATGAGGGAGGGAGGGGGGTTGAGGAGGGAAAAATTGAGGACCTGATACCAAGATCTCATGTTTTGAAAATGGCTTTCTTTTTAAAATGGAAAACTAAACACACATCACACTTCATTTAAAATCCTCCATGACCATAATTAGCTTAAAATAAATTCCAATTCCTCTTTAAAATTTTGAATTTATATATTTTGCAAATGTTTTTCAGATCTCAGTTCAACCTGATACTTCAATGTCTTCTTTCACAATTTATCCTATAGAATATATGCACCCAGACAGAATTTTTAGTTTAATTTTAACTCTTTCTTTTATACCCAGGCTTTCATATATGTTTTTGACACAAATTAATATTATTTTTCTTGACAAAAATTCCAATCATCTAATTCCAATTCAATTAACCTATTGTTCTGAGAAACAGTCTTCAACCACATATTCTCTTAAGACCATAAATGCTCTCATAATACCATACATTTTCATATTATATTTAATGCTGTTTTTTGTCCATAGTTCTTACTAGCATGTAGGCATGTTAGTTGGGGGATCATGTCTATCTTCAACACATACAACGATTGCTGGTTCTTTATAGGATCTCAATAGATATAAGATTGTAACTTAATGACCAATTGACTTAATGGTGAAAGAAAGATCTAATTGCATTGTTGGCTTTCAAACACAATGATAAAATACTCATTTTTAAAATAGGTGGTTATATTTCACAAGGCTGTAGTTGAAAGTTTCAGCCATAGGAAGTCTTATTCTATTAAAGATTGCCAACATCTGAGTCAACTACACCAAAAGCTTAACCAGGAACCCTGCTGACATAGAAGTTAAAAGGTGGTTGCAATCCTCACGGTCTGCAAGTCAAACCTGGCAGCTGCTCCTCAGGAGAGGGGTGGGGCTTTCTACGATGGTAGAGAGTTATCATCTCGGAAATTCACTGGGGCAGTGCGACACTGGCCAATAGGGTCACTCTGAGTTAACATTGACTATGAGTTTGGTATTTTGGGGGGATGCCAAAAACTTAGTGATTTTTGGATAGACATTCTTTGATGTTGAGTGATAAATTATGAAACGACTCCACCTATAGTCTACTCAATAATTTATGAACCTCTCATAATTGGCATTGTCCAAAATTGGCGACTAGCATAGTCTCGTATGCTGAACAAAATTCACGCACTTAAAAACTGGATATTCTCGTAAGTCCATGTAATGATTTCTTATTGCTTATAAATTCACATAAAATTTTATGTATCTCAAATTTCTACTTCTCAGGGCTTTTAATCAATGTTAGACATCATTTTGAGAAAACATTTGGAATTGAATTTTGAGGTACATTTCCTCCTAAAAGAATCATGCATCTCAGTTATAGGCATGGGATAAAATATATGAGACCCTTGCAAATTGAGATGAAAATAATCATTTTCTCCCATCTGCCTGGTCTGGACATTGGGGACAAAAAAAGAATCATGCACCCATAGCTTACATTATATGTGATTGACACCATTACTTAACGATTTACTAACTAAATGGCAGTAAAGGATACCTTTTTGACATCTTGTATATTGCCTATTATTTGACAAGAGATATTGAATTATGCAGGAGATTCCAAAGAAGATGAAAAGAAAACTCAGAGTCACTGTACCAATAGGAATTGGTCAACATTCAAAGAAGTAGCCTTTGATCAAGAACCAAGGATATAGCAGGAAGAAGTCCAAGCTGCACTGAAGGCATAATTACAAAAACAAGGTTCCAAAAATTAATGTACCCCAGCTGATATGTTGAACCACACTTATGGACTACTGGAGGGCACACTGGTCTATGTTAAGAAATTTCAAAGACAGTTACCTGGACTGAAAGAGAATTGTATTTGAGCAAATTCAAGGAAAATTGATCAATACAATGAAGAAATTATTTAAAAATATCATTTAATATCATATGCAAGTAAAATTTTGCCACAGGTAATTTTAGAACACTTGCCACTGTATATCTAGAGGAAATTCCTGGCATATTTAGAAGAGGGCATAAAAGATCTGATGTTATTGCTGACAGTAGATGGATCTTTGTTAAAAGCAGAGAATATTAGAAAATATTGTGTCTTATTGACTAGGCAAAGGTATGTGACTTCTTTGTAACACAAAGGCATAACAAACTATTGATAACATTTTCAAGAATGGAAATTTCAAATCCCTAAACGGGGCTCATGTGAAAATTCTCTGTGGCCCAAAAGACAATTATTGAAACAGAAAAATGGGATATTGCCATTTTTTTGAATTGGGAGAGTTGTGCCTCAGAGTTGTATCTTTTCAGCTGACATCTTCAACATGTTTTCGGAGATAGCAAGGCACGGAGCTGGGGCATTGCACAAAGAAGAATGTGACATCAGGATTGGAGGAAGGCTCATTAACAAGCTAGGACATATAAATGACACAACCTTGCTCACTGAAAAGGAAGGGAAGCACTAACCGAAGAAAATCAAAGTCTGCTCCTTTCAGTGTGGATTATCCTTCAATGGAAGAAAACAAAATTCCTGACAATTAACCCAATGCACAACACCGTGATAGACAGAAAGGATGAAAGTGGCTAGGCTTTCATTCTACTTGGATCTAAAATAAACATTGATGCGAGCAGCAGTCAAGAGATCAAACAGCATCAGTTTGGACAAATCCGCTGCACAAGGTCTCTTTAAATATTAAGAGGCAAGATGTCACTTTGAGGAAGAAAGTGTGTCTATTCCAAAGCCATGTATTTTCAAACCATTTCTGAGACAATGAAGAAGGAATAGCAGAGAAAAAAAAACAATGATTTGAAATATCGTGCTGGTGAAAAATATTAAGTGTGCCATGGGGTTTCAGAAGAACCATCACATGATCTTGGAAGAAGTATAACAAGAATGCTGCTTGATAGTGAGAATCTTGAGTCTTTAATCTCATGCGCTTTGGATATCTTGTTAGGAGAGATGAGCGCATGGCAAAGAGCATCAGGATTGGGCAAGCAGGGCTCAGTGAAAAAGGAAACTCCCCATGAGATAGATTGACACAGCAGCTTAAGCAACGGACCCAAACAATCATGAAAATGGTATAGGAGTAGGTGAGTGTGTGTCGTACACTGGGGCACTATAAATTGGAATTGACTTGACCGTACCTAACAATTCCTACTTAAGAGAATTTCCACCTGGGGTAATTTGCCTTAAGCCTAAAGATGTTTAAGTGATCTCTTGGTGTATGTCTGCTGTGATGAGTTACCTTAGCTTTTTTTTGACTTTAAAATATCTTTTATGCCATATTCTTTAAATATTTCCTGGGTATAGTCACCTTCCCTTTACACTTAAAAAAATCAGCATTCTTAATGTTATTTCATTATCCTTATTGTTTTTCTACAAAATATGTACATAAGCAAATATGGTGAAGAAAGTGGATAATGCCCAGCTTTTGAAAGATACAGCACCTGGGATTTGAGAAATTTGATGTGAAACAAGGAGCCATCCAGCAGAGAAACCACAAGCACACATGGAAGAGCACATAAGCCGCACAATGAACATGAGGTGCCTTTGAGACCAGATCACAGGCATCAGAAGATCATTAAACAAACAAACAAAACCAGATGGTTGAGAATGAGGGAGGTTGTTGTAGAGACCCAAAGTCCTCTGTGGTAGACAATTGAACATCCCCACAGAGGGGCAAGGGGCCACAGTGAAAGGAAGAGTCAACCAGGGCATAGTAAAGCACCAGTGAAATGCACAGCAATTCTCTGCTTTCCTGAGGCTTCCTCTCCCCCACTGTCATGACCCCAGTGATGCCATTCACTTTGGACTAGACCAGAGCATGTACAGGTGCAGAAGAGACAAGAGCTCACGATACGGACAACCCCGGAGCAGGAATGGGAATAGTGATACCAGATGGGAACAGAGAAGGGTCCAAGGGGAATAAAGAGGAACTGATCATAATGATAGACATACAACCAAAAACACCCTTCCTGGGGAAACAACAATGGAACTCATGGGGGAAGGGAGACAGTGGTCATTGTAAGGTATGGAAATAATAATAATTTACAAACCATCAAGGGGTCAACGAAGGTGGGGAGGGGGGGGGAAAGAGGAACTGGAACCAAAGGCTCAAGAGAAAGTAATTATCTAGAAAATAATGATGGCAGCATATGTAAAAACATGCTTGATACAAATAAAATATGTAATAAGATATGCTTGATACAATAAATGGATTGTAATAAGAATTATGAGAGACCTTAATAAAGTAATAAAAATGTCAAAACGATTCTTTAAAAAAATTTATATGGGTATTTGAAACTAGATGAAGAAAGTATAGGAATACATTTCTTTTTATATATAAGGTAGAGCATTCATTTAATTTCTTGCATTTGTGAATTGCACTTTTTCATTATATTTGGAAATTTTAAAACTATTATTTACTTAATTGTAACATTTTCCCAATGTATTTCCCTCTGTCATCTCCTTCTGGGGCTCTGATTTTATCCATGTTTTTCTTCTTGATATTATTGAAGTGATCTTAAGTCTGTATTCATGTTTCTCAGAATGTTTTCTCTCATCAGCTTTGTTTGGATACTTTCTTTGGCATGTTTTCTTGCTTGCTGATTCCATCTTCACTTCTATGTAAACTCTTCATCAAAGGCATAGGATTTCAAAATTTCACATATTTTGTTTCTGGAATTTATATTTTCCATTACTTTTCTAAAACTCGCCATCATTTTGCTAGTACTACATATTCTTTTCTATTATCTTTTAAATATATTTACCATATTGATAAGGTGTAATAGTGGCAAAGTGGAGAAGTGCTCAACTATGAAATGCATACGTTAGCATTTCATTCCTACCTGTTGCTTTGCAGGAAATACACGTGCAGCTTGCTTTGCTAAAGATTGAAAGTCTTGGAAAACATATAGAACCGTGTTTCTCTGTCCAGCAGGATTGTTGCAGGTCAAAATCTATTTGACATCAGTTGGTATCATACTTATACTAAAGAACTGATTGTTAATTCCAATAGTCAAATAGCATGTCAGTTTAATTTTAGTGAATTCAGTTCCATTTTTTTCCCTTATCTGGATTTTAAAATATTTGAGATGTGTTCTAAATCGCATGACTTGTAGATGTAGTATCTTCTGGGGAGTCCTGTACTTGTTCAAGAAGGCAGTCAAAGTCCACATAAGTCAGTTTGATCTTCCAAAGGTTATTTTTGACTTATTTTAGACTGGGTACATTTTGATTTTTCATTTACTTATTTTTAGTCTTAGGAAAACCTTTTTATTTTTAAGATATGTTTACATCAAAACTCTAAGCTTTATGCCATTTCAATGGAGACCTTGAGAAAATTGTCAACTTATTGTAAATTGGTGAAATCCACACACAAATCCTTTCTCCATGGCACTGACAAGCTGTTAGTATCTCAGCACAAAGTTTCAGATGAATTCATCGGTGTCCTGTTTTGTACATATATAGCTAAGCAGACAGCAAATGACTTGAGGGAGGAATTATACACACGTTTTCTATTATCCCCCCACCCCCACCCCACTTTTATGATTCCTTTCAAATTCTACTCACTTGAAAGCATGATTCTCACTATCTGATCCTTAAGCCAATAAGAGTGATTTTCTTCAATTTTACCCAGAGCATATGCTGTAGAATTAGCTTATCAGAGAGAGAGAGAGAGAGAGAGAGAGAGAGAGAGAGAGTTGAGGGTGAGGAGAGAAGCCCATATGAATCTTATCCTGGGTGGATACAGTTTTTCTTAATGTTTGAATCTCTTTGGTTCAGATCAACTCTTATATTTCAGTTCCCTTAAACATTTTTATGTTACATTTTTTTACATTTGGTAATAGTTATCTGCATGTGTATTACTCCACTACATGAGGGGATTCAAAAAGTTCCTGACAACATTTGATCTTTCAATTCCTTTTTTCATAACTTTTCAAAGCCCCCTCTTATGCTATTCCATCATTACTTGGAGCTATAAGTTCCATAAATCATTTTTTGGCTTGAATATTTAAGTAAACTAGAAACCCTTTAGAATATTTTACTAAAATTCTGCTCTTCTATATGCAAAGTATCTCATTCATATTACTGTTTATACAACAAATGATTAAGTACCTAAGAAATTAGATATGCCAATATATTACAGCTTATCAGTAATTATGCAATGAGCATACTTAAGTTTACCAATGCAGATGTGTAAAAAATGCTAATCAGGAATTTCAAGCCATCTTTAGCCAAATGTTCACAGAAAATAAGTGGATGTTAACTTGGTTATTTTAATGTACTTATTAAAGCAAAACTGAATGTCATGGAAACAGATCTATATTTTAGTCAATATAAATAATGAACCATGCAGATATAAAATGCTGTAGTTTACAAATTAAATTCATATATTCTTATTGGGTTAATTTGTTTTTCCATCTTTGAGATAGAACCTCAGGATCTTTGATCAATGGATAACAAAACTATAAATGTGTGTCAAAGTGTGTCAAAGGGGTTAAGGTGATTTTTTAAAATAAACCCCTAATAACAGATAACTAAATCCAACTCTGGGACTCAGATTTTCTGTCTACTGATAAAACTTGGTTTCCACTAATTGATGGTAAGCTCCTCAATTGAGCCCCAGTTCATGCTACTTTAGATCTCAATGTTCCTCTTTGTGTAAGTCAAATACTTTTAAATCCTTTGTATGCCACAGAAAAACTGGCAAGGTGATGGCCCCTTTGATTCTCATTCTGATATTCCATATGAACAATGGACAAAATAGCATTAATAAGCATCCAAGCAGCATCTAAAGGTGACAGATTAGTAGAGGTCACCTTAGAATGTGTAGGGTGGCTGTGAGTCAGAATTGACTTGATTTAGTTTAAATGAAAATTTAAAACTTAACTTAAAATATTTATTTTTGCTGTAGTAATTGTCCCACTGCCTCATGTAGGACTTAAAGAACTGTTAGAGATCATTGTTGTCCATTATCCAAGTGATGTGTGTCTGTGCCTGTGTGTGTTTAAAGAGTGACCAAGAACAAATTTCACAACCTATTTGCATTTAAAGTACAAGTATTTTGTAGGGATATGGCAAGCCACTTTAAAAGTAAATTATAAGCTCACACCTGTCTTTCATAACTTCTAAAGTTTTATATCAAATACGAGGACAAGTTAAAAATTGCTTATCATCAATTTTAACTCTAAACCTAGGTTGTTCTTCAATCTCTAGAAAAAAATAAGAGTTTATTGATACACTTTAAATTTAAACTATTCTTGGATTTTGAGCTCACATTTAATGGTAAACTCTAATATAATAATTAGAACTTATGACATGTCTCTACTAAATACTTTTCCTCATGCAAAGACTTCTAAGGATATCAGCACTATAGCCAAGTTTGGTGAAGAAAACAGATGGTATCCAGGTATGAAAAAGCAGAACATAGCGGCTCTTAAAGGTTGGTTTTAAAACAAACAGCCAATTTAGTGGTTTCAGCTCATTAATATGGAAGGTCTGTGTGATCCAATGATTGCAAATAATAAAATTCAAGAAGAGACATAGCCTTGGAGCTTAAATTCTGAGCACCCAGGTTTCAGAATGCTATGGATGAAAGAGAGGTAAAGCCCAAATTCCATTTTCACAGTATCCATTAGGACTTAGCCTTTTTCAATTCCCTTGGAGCATCGATCAGGATATGAATAGTCTTGCTTTCAGACAGCGTACTGAAAATATAGATAGGCTAAAATTTAACATCATATTTTTCGTTTTCCCTTTTGACTCATTCTTTTGTTTTCTTTTGTTATCTTGGATTGTGGTTTTTCTGTGTTTCATTTTACTGTAATTGCTATTGATATATTATATTCTTTATATGAAATCCAGGATAGGTAAATCTACAGAGCAATTAAATTAATAGTTCTTTAGAGTCATGGCAGGGGAGGCTGGGAGTAATTGAAAGCTAATAATAAAGTAAACAAGGAGGAAGACAATATTATAAAATTGATTGTGATTGTGATGATGGTGATTGCAAAACTCTTTTAAGTATTTTAACTATTAAAATTGCATGGACTATGTTATATGGCAATTACACCATTGACAATTAAGTTATTCTTTTAAATTGCTTACTCTGAAAATAGGACTTTAGACTTTTATTCTCTCAATTCTCAATAATTTGTGATATTTTAGATTACTTTTGGAGTCTCTTTCCATGTGACTTTGTAAGTTGAATATGGTTTCTTTAAAATACCTGTAGGATTCCTCACACTTCTGTTATAAATGCAAGATTGCTTTAATTCTGAACTGTTCTCTTCAGAAATTGAATCAGTGTCTGAAAAGCTTTTTCCTTGCTAATATATGACTGCAGAGGGCAAACTCTTTGAAAAGCTTATTTGTGATTCTTGTTTCTAGGATGCCCTATCCTGAGATTAAAAATCTCTTTCAAAGTTTAGATTCATGAAGTCACAGCTCAATATAGACACATAGATATGCTAACAAACATACACACATATGCTTATCAAACAATTTTACATATATATATATAAATTAAGTTAAAATTGCAATGAGTCTTGCAGAGACATGTTTTAGTTCAACTAGTTATACCGAAAGGAGATCACTTTTAAGATGTCAAACAAGCACATAACAAAATGTAGATCTTTTATTCTGGACTTAGGAAATACCCAGAATATATATTTATACAACAAAACAAGTTAAAATTGAAATCTCTCCCATTTTGGCTTGTTCTGCATAGGAATTATGCACAGAAGACAGTGAATTGAGACATCTGGTTAACTTGTCAGAGCTGAATTTAGATATATTGAAAAATTTATTTTCTTCTTCTTAGGAGAGTAAGAGAGAAAAATGTGCATCAATGAAGTTGATTTTTTGAGATGTAAAAAGAATTTCAGACCAATCATTCAAATTTTCTTTTATTACATTTGTGATAAAATTACAGAAAAGCATACTTCTAGAACATTGAATTGAGGTGGAATGTATTCACTCAAGTTATATTGTTCATAAAATTTCTCTTTGATAATACTTTCTCTAAGATTAATACTACATATTGAAAATTACAAAAAGGCTCATTACTTGGATCCCGTGGACAGAATGGCCACCAGTTTTCATAGATGGGAAGGAAGACTCCAGCAATGGGCTTTAACTAATAGACTGAATGTTCAGTCACCCAATTGCATTTGGAGGAAGCATATTAGATGAATAATGTGTAACCTCTCCAGATTTCAAAGGTTTAGTTGTGCAAACTCTCTCAATTGTCAAGGACCCTCTGCGTGGCTTCCTTGGTACATTGTTTGAGTCAGGAGGGATCAAATGGTCCCTACTATTACATAACTATGATTTGTGTGCATTAAGCTTTTCTCTCATCACTCTGTCTCCCTAGTTCCTTCTCCCTCCCTTCTTCCCTCCCTCCCTCCCTAGTCCTCCTCCTCCTCCTCCTCTTATTCTCCCTGTTTCTCACAGAAAATAGAATAACTTAACCAGAAATAAAAAGGCTTGAGTAGCAGACCTAGACATGTTGGTTATAAAAGCATCAGTGTGTTTTGAGACGAGCTAGTTGATAACATATAGACTGTAATGTACTATAGGAATTTGTGCCCATATCCAAGTGTTTCTAAGGCTTTGTGTGTCAGTCAGAGAAAGAGATTTTACACATTAAGATTATGAATTCAGGAAGTGTGGGTTATTGTACTCACAGTCAATGAGTCAATTCTGACTCACAGTGACCTTAAAGGCCCAAGTAGAAGAGTCCCTGAGAGTTTCCAAGACTTTAACTCTTTACAAGAGTAGATTGTCTCATTTTTTTCTATGGAACAGTTGGTGGTTTTGAACTAGACCTTGAAGTTAGCAGTCCAATTTGTAATCCCTTCGCTACCAGATAGATTGAGAAGGAGATTCTTCAGAGATCAGCTGCTGCTGCTGCTTCTTTTGATTCTTCTTTTTAACCATTTTATTGTCATATAACTCATACAACATACGATTCAATACTTCAACCACATCAGGAAGAGGTGTCTAACCATCACCGTAATCACTTTTAGAACTTTCTTTCCTATTCACCATTATTAGATCTACACTCTCCCCCAGCCCAATTTTCTGATCTACCCTCAAGAAACCAGTAATTCAGTTATTGTCTCAATAAATTTACCTCTTCTGGATTTCGAATACAGAAGAAAAAATCAACTAACAATAATAACAAAGTAGATAAAAAGAGCAATCAAAGAAAGCATAAGATATTACAAACTAGAAAAAAAATTAAGGTGGATTATGTGAACGATAAAGTAACAAGGTGATAATTTTTAACCTAACTGCATCCGCAATGATTTATTTTCAAGTACATTATGCAGGAAAGCAAGGGTATTCACATCTTGATCCATGGTCAGGGGAATTCATCAGACGCTTAATTCATGTGTATTTCCATTTCAGTTTTTTTTTAAACTAAAACAACTTAAAAATTGTTTAGTGTATCTTAAAAAGATACATTAAGTGTTAAGGTACTATATTTTAACCTAACTACATCTGCTATGATCAACTTTGCAATGTTTTCAGAGAACAAATCTATTCACATCCCTCAACTATGATCAGAGGGGGTTCACCCGGGTTTATTTTCCCATGGACCCTGAGAAAGGATTTGGGGTTCTGTCATCATCCATAGCCTTCCATAAATGAGATGTTCCCAATTTAAGCTCTTCTTTTAATTTAAATTTCATTATTTACAATCCTTGAACCACACAGGTTGGTGTGCATCTTCCATGTGGATTTAGTGGACAACTCATTTTGATGGCTGCTTGTTTTTTGACAAACCTGTAAGACCCCAGTTACTATTTGTTCTGAGCATTGGATGGCATTTAGTTTCTTCACCACATTTTGCTACAGCACCTGTATTTTTCGGAATCTCTTCATAAGGGTGAGCACCAACCATGGCCATGTCATAAAAATTGTTCTTAGATTGGGACTATAATTTATTGCAAACCCCAAATCCATCACATATCTATGGTTAATATATGTTTCTGATTCTAGTTAGAGAGACCGTTGCTCCTTTAAGTTAGAGAATATTATCAGCTCCCTGAGGCTTCATTTCCATTGCCAAAGACATGGTAGGATAGGATTAAACAGCTGCTGTGAGTTCCCATGACTGCAAATCTCCACAGGAGTAGAAAGCCCAATTCTTCTCCAGAGGAGTTTGTTGCTGGTTTCCAACTGCTGACCTTTTGGTCCCTGCTACACATCGGCAGTGTCATTAGTCTAGCCAACGATGTAGACATGGAAACATTATATGGTGCAGGCCCTCTATGAAGAGCAATACATGGATTGTTGATTTGGACAGATTACACTCGTAAGTGACCAGAAATTATTTACTCAAGCAGCAAGGGATGATAAGAGGGCAAAATTTTCAGTAATATTCACTTACACAGACAGAGTCATGCCTACTAGAATAGTACGTGCCATAATCAAGCAAGAAGGCATTTGAATAGTGAGTATATAGAATTTATGGGTCTCCTTTCATTAGGTATCGTCAAGATAAGAGCTTCTCACCCAAGTCCATCCTCTGCCAGTTCTATACCCTTAGGCTACTCTCATGTGCTGCTTCTCACACAGAGAAATTTCAACCTCAAATCCAAGGGCTACAGGTGAGTTTGAGGTGAAGCCCATTTCATTTAGTGGGATTCCCATGCCAGTCCTTTCTTGTTGTGGTCTAAGTAGGATGTTGTGTGCCTCAAAAAAAAAAAAAAAGGCTACAGTCTTAGGAGTAGCATACAGGTCATGTGCTGGGTCGTCAGAGGGTGCATGGAAACAAACTATGTCAAAAGTGTCCAATTAGTACCAGGAATATTCTCCCCTTGTGTTTGAGGTAACAATGTCAAGCTTTGTTTCCCAAAGGAAAGTTGTTCCTCCCAACTAAACAGAAATGAAAGTCACTTCTCTGAGACATGCATGCCTCCCCTCACTCACATCTTGACTTAAATATCCAAAAACGTTTCCTTATCACTTTGAGAGGAGTGTGTGTGTGTGTGTGTGTGTGTGTGTGTGTGTTTGGTGACATTAGCTAAATTTTGCCTGGCAGCAAGTTAGTGGTCTTCTTCTTTGTCTTAAAAACATTGACCCCACCTAAGGTGAGGTGTGCTCTGTTGAAATGGTTGCAAAGTTGTGCCTATACAAGGGGTGATATAGTTTTCATGCACACAAGGCAGACTCTACCTTATTGGTTAGGAGACCAGATTAGATTACATGTCATGGTAGCTGGATCTGACTTCATCTTGGTGGTTTTGATCTTATAGAAGTTCACTCATACAATGTATGCCCTTCTGTGTGAGTAACTTCTCTCAACCGAATGGTTTTTCCCATCTCTCCATCTCTGTTTTTTTTTTCATTGATTCATCACTGTTTTTTAGGGATGCATAGTATTATTCCATTTTGTGTATGGACCTGAGTTTCTTTATCACCTTTCTCAACTCTATTTCCACTGTCCTGATTTTGACTCCAGAATGTCTTAGAAGGGGTTCTTTAGAGAAGAAAACCCAATGATGGATATTTGGCCAATTTCCAGCTTCTTGCTATTGTGAACTGTGCTGCAAAGAAGGTGGGAGAGCATAAATCTGTTTGCATTCTCTCTCTGGTTTCTTTGGAGTCTCTGCCTAGCAAAGCTACTTGTGGTCTGTCTGGTCTTTCTGTTGACAATTGTTCTAGGTATCACCAGATCACTTTCCACAAATGATTATACTTATATTTAAGCCCAGTGTGCTCCACTCCCTTGACGCCCCCTGAAGTATTTGCTGTTTTCTGGTTTAGGAATTGGGCTAGTGTTGTAGGTCTAAGATGATATCTTATCGTTTTGATTTGCGTCTCCCCATCGGCTAGTGATTATGAGCATTTCTTCATGTCTTTCTTAACCATTTGAGTGTCATCCATATTGATTTGTCTATTTCATGTCCTTTGCCCATCTTTTACTTGAATCAGTTTTGTTTTTAATTGAGGTGTTTCAGCATTCTATAGCTTTTAGTAATTGGTCCATTGTCCTTTAGGTCATTGTTGAAAACATTTTCCTAATCAGTGAGCTCTCATTTTATGCCTTTTATAAAGTATTTTGATGAGCACAGGTGTTTTGTGTTCAACAGGTCCTAGTCATCTATTTTGGGAAGTCCATTTATGTCCTGCAATAAGGTCCTTTAAGTTTGTCTCCATTTCCTCATTGAGGATCCTGACAGATTTGGGATTTGCATTTATGGCTCTAATCCATCTTGAGTTCATTTTTGTACATGGAGTGAGATATAGGTGCTGTTTCACTTTTCTGTCAATGGACAGGCAATTTTTTCTAGCACCATTAGTTCAAAAGGGTATAGTTTCCCCATATAATGTTTTTTTTTTTGGTCTTTGTCAGAAATTGGTTTTATGTGGTTTGATGCCTTTATTTCTGGGTTTCAATCTTGTTCCATTGCTCTATGTAGTTTTCATTATACCAGTATCAAGCTGTTTTGTTTACTATGATTGTGTAATAGATTTTGAGATCAGGTAGTGCAAGACTTCCTACCTTGTTCTTCTTTTAGAGAAGTTATTTGCTTATCCTTTATCTCTTCCATGAGAGAGGTTTCTTGAAAAGGTTTGAGAGTTTATTATGAAGTTTATAATTTAGAAGTATTCTATCTCAATTATTAGATTTCATAGATGTTCATAAAATGTGAAACAGAGATTAACTGCCCAAACCCCTAAAATACACTAATGACTGACCTCATCACTGTTTCCACTTTCCTGATTTTTATTTCAGAATATCTTAGATTGGGCTCTTTAGAGAAGCAAAACCAATGATCTTGCTTTCTCTCCCTCTCTCCCTTACTTCTCTCCTCCTCCCTCCCATTTATCCATTATATATCTATCTATAATCTCTCTCTGTCTCTATCTATCTATAATCTCTCTATCTATCAATCATCTATCTATCATCTATGATCTAGCTGGAGAGAGGACTTTATATATTTTTAATAAATAACTCACACAGTTGTAGAAATTGCCAACTCTAGTCAAAATCTGGGCAGATTCCACTTACATGAGCCAGCGATTCAATTGGAGAATGTTCCTGACTCACAGAGCTTGGGGACGGATGAAACCAAAGTTACCACTACCTTCCCAGACCAGTGAATGCACAGGCAGATGAAAGACACGCCAGGAGAAAGACAGGAGATGGCTCCCAAAAGCAGACATTACAATAGCCACTGTCTCAAATTCAGGAAACCAGAGGTCAATGAGTCAGATGCAGGATCCAGACCCTACAAAAATCAAGCAATATCTCTACAGTGTTTGTTTACAAAGGAAGCAACTCACACCCCTGAACGGATTTGCTGTCAGTTTTATCAGGTCAGCAACTTGAGCAAGGGTGTGGCATGCCACTTCAACCTTCTTACAACCTCTTTCTCACTATAGAGCCCATTATGGAGTTGCTTTAAAGGTGGGGGCTTACTAGCCTTTACCATCTAGAAAACTAACCCGCCACGCTAACACAAAACCTATCACACTGGGGTTTCCCATTGTACAGAAAATATTCATACTTGTCATGAAAAATGAGATTCTGCTTGCTCTTATAAATATTTACAGACTTGGAGACCTGATAAAAGTTTCAAATTCAACTTGGTGTTAATGGGTTTGGCTTTCTGGATTCATTCATCAATTCCCTACAGGTTCTTAAGCAACCACATTTTTATTTCTACTCCAACCAAAAAAACAAAACCACCTTCTGTGATGGAGGGTGTAGTTATCTATAAATAGGACACCGTGGTCCAGAGATAAAGAGTTTCCCTCAAGAGAAGGGAAGGGTATTGAGGTATATGAGGGACGAGTTTTCCAGGGAGAGAGCATGTTAAATACTTGTGAACATTTTTATAGATTAGTGAAATTTGAAAATTGAAATAATTGACCATTTGAAAGCCATTCAGTCATGTAACATAACTTGGATACCCATTTCTTTCTTGTTAGAATAAGAAGTACATTAAAGGAACTAAAGTAATAACAAAAAGAATGAACTTGCACCCTATGCTAAGACAAAAACACCTTTCAAGTGTTTCTGAGGGTTTTCAAAGTGTACAAAAACCTGAATGTAGTAAATGTTTCAGAACTCAGAACTGACAGCAGATATAGATCTACAGGGAATTATTTGTATACAAACACACACACATTAGAGGGATGTTGCCCTTTTAAATTTAATTTTATTTTTTAAGATAAATTGTGGCATAAAATATGCAAGAAAATAAATTTCAAAATTTAATTGCATAAATTAAAAACACTGTGAGCAAAGTCCAGAGATAGCTTTATTCCAAAAATAGGAGAGAATATTTGCATAGCATATCATATATAACTGAATAGTGTCCCTAATGTACTTTAAAAAGGGGTAAAAGATCAACAACTTAGAAAAAAGATCAAATAATATGAACAAAAAAAGACTTCTACACAAAACATACAAATTGCTTTTAAACATTTAAAATGTCCTCAACCTGACTCACAATAATTACTAATAAAAATTGCTCTGATGTGCCATTTCACATCTACCTGATTAGATAAACTTAAGAGATCCTGACACCATGTTGTTGCTGAGGTCATTATATCAACAGGAACTCTCAAGCATTGCTGATGAAATGCAAAATATATAACTGTTTTGGACTTCAATTATTTTCCCACAGTTAAAATTAACTACATAAGAATTCATTATTTGACTTAGTAACCCCAGGAATAGATAATGGTGTCATAGTGGTTACATGTTCAGATGCTAATGCAAGATCAACATTTCTACTTTACAGGAGAAAGGCAGGGATTTGTACTGTAAAGATTGACAGCCTTGGAAACTCACAGGGGCATCTCTATCCTCTTCTCTAGGATCAATATAAGTTGGAATTGACTTGATGGAAGTGAGATTGATTTTCGTTTTGGTACTCTTAAAATTCAGCCCAAACAAAACAAAGTAAAATAATTTCAAAAACGTATCCACCAGGTTGATTACATAGGACCACTTCTGTCATGGAGGGGGCAGCATTTTGCTTTTACTGGAATAGACACCTACTTTGGATATAGACTTGTCTTCCTTGGATGCAATGCTTCTGTCAAAACTCCCATTTGTGGACTTACAGAATGGTTTATCCACTGGCCTGGAAACCCACATAGAATTGCTTCAGATCAACCTACATACTTAATTGCATGGCAAACGCAGTGCAGCAATAGGCACAGGCCCGTGCCCATGGAATCCACTGGTCAAATAGTTTTCCTCATCATCTGGAAGCAACTGGCTTAATAGAATGATGAAATGGACTCAAGACACAATTACTAAACCAACTAGGTGACAACAACTTTGTTGGGCTGGGGCAATGTTCTGCAGGAAGCTGTGTATACTCTAAACCTGTGGCCAATATCTGGTGCTGTGTCTCCAATAGCCAGAATTCATGGGTCTGGGAGTCAAGAGGTGGAAGCTAGAATGACACAACTCATTAATACTCCTGGTGATCCACTTGTAGCATTTTTGCTTCCTGTTCCAAAAAATCCTATTTTCTTCAGGCCTGGAGGTCTTGGTATCGAAGAAAGGAAATCTCCCACCTGGAAACACAGCAAGGATTCCACTGAACTGGCAGTTGTGAATGCCCCCTCGCCACTTTCAGTTTCTTATGCCTTTGAATCAAGAAGTCAGGAAGGGTGTCACTGTACAGAGTGGTGTGATTGATCCTGATTATCAAGAAGAAATTGAACTGGTGCTACAGAATGGAGGTAAAGAAAAATATGTCTGAAATCCAGGAGACCCTGTAGGCTCTCTCGTAGTAGTACTATGTCCTGTGATTGTGATTAAAGTAAATGGCAAATTACAGCAATCCAATCTTAACAGAATGGCTAATGACCCAGACCCCTCGGGAATGAAGGTCTGGCTCACCCCACCTGGCAAAAACCACAGTCAGCTAAGGTTCTTGCCAAGGACAAAGGTATTACAGAGTAGGTAGTAGAAGAAGGTAGGTTTACCTATCAGTTATGACTATGCAAGTAATTGCAAAAGTGAAATTTGTGAATGTCAGATTATTATCTTCATATGTGCTTATTGAAAATATTTCCTTTGTTCATGTATGATGTATCAGATATGGTTAGACTCGGTGTTTTCATTTATATGTCTGAGAGATAATGTTTGATGTTTGATGTTAAGTATAAGTGTGAGTTTATTAATATCTGAAAATTATATATGGCTAAAGAATGGTGTACAGGTGCCAAGTTGGCAATGGGTGGATTGTGATACATAGGTTTATTCTGACAACCTGGCTAATGACCATGCGTGGGGTTAATTGAAGGCCAGTTTAATTAAAGAAGGAGAGCCTTGTCTTTCTTATTTCTTGCTCTTTGATGTTCAGATCAGCCTTAGCTGCTTCTCTAGATCAACTTGCAAGCTACACTACCTGTGGGAAGCCCAACCCACAGAATGTGTCACTATAGTTTGAGGTTCCTTAAAAGCCTGCTCTGCCATGGTACTGGCGTATACATCACTTGAGCTGGGACTGTTGGACCCTGCCATGTGTTGAGTGTTGGTGACTGTTTGCTGCCTGAATTGATCTATAGGGTACCCAGCTGTAGGCTTCCTTGATTGGTGAATGGTGGCTCTTGTGACTTGAAGGAATGCCAGTGTATTAGCCGTCTCATGGAAGTGAGTTGCACTGGTCATTTGTACTACTCTGTAGACTAATTGTCTGTTTATTTCTTTGCGTGTGTATATTTGCATGTACCTATATACATGTATATATTCCTTTAGTCATATATGCTGCTAATATATACATTCTTTAGTCATATTACTTTTCAGACATCATATATACATATAATCATAAGAGTTCCTAGTCTTGTTTCTCCAGAGAACCCTGTCTAGCAAATATATTGCATCATTATTTTCAATAGCAAAATATTAGAAACATAAAACT
Organism: Nesogale talazaci; assembly: GCA_004026705.1. Taxonomy (NCBI): domain Eukaryota; kingdom Metazoa; phylum Chordata; class Mammalia; order Afrosoricida; family Tenrecidae; genus Nesogale; species Nesogale talazaci. Next base: position 50,009 of record PVJH01004622.1, read on the forward strand.
CACGTGTGGATGAGTTATATAAATTACAACAAATCATCAGGCATGATAAGAAGGTTAACCATTGTGAGTCAATATTGCATAATTGTCAGGAGCTATTGTAAAACCAAAAGTATATGACTAGCATTTAAAAGGGCGACAATAGATACACTCATGTATGTGTCCTTTCACTCCTATAATTGCACCAAACATAGGGGGAAAGCTGATACATAAAATGGTTACATAGAGGGAGTGGTGTGAGGTGGGTGAAGTGAAAAGGTTTGAGAGTGAGATTCTTCCAATTATTGATTTGGCTTTTGATCAATATAAGAAATTTACAAATTCAAAAGGTAATTTAATTGTAGTGAGATTTTTTAAATATTAATATCATGAAGTACTTAAGAAATAGTCTACACCGTGCACAATTAAAGAGATTTTATACTGAACTATACTATGTGATCATTGACAGATTCAAAGAGGAAGCAATGAAATGTAAAGATGATATTGTGACAATAGGGAAAATTAAGTATGGACTTGATTTCCACTTCAACAAAGAAAAAAGTCTGTAAATCAAGACTAATTTGTATGAACTATATAATCATTTAATTGACTTAAAAACTATGGTCTGATTTGGCATTATTGACAAAAGAAAACATTTTATGTGAAACTCATTATGAAAGCCTAATTGGTGAATTTTCAAAAATAAAAATACAAATATGTTTTATGGGCTAGGTAATAAAAGATTGATAAAATACATTATAAAAGATTAATAAATTCTCACTTTGGAAAGTGAAAAGAGTCCCAGAAATAAAACGGAATCCATTGTCAATTCTTCCTCATAATAATCTATCATAATGTTCTGGCATGTACTATTCTATGTTTTTGTTCTGTATGGCTAGCTTATTTCTCCCTGTTGTTTGACTTCTTTTCTGTTCACTATATAACCTACATTTATAACCTTTTTTTTTTTTACATTATAGCCTCCATTTCACTTAACACAGCACCATTTCCAAATTTTCTTTTAGATTCTTCTGTGCCCTCAGTTTTGCAGACAGAGTCATTTCTTATGATGCGCATCAAACGGTGGATGGTTTCAATTCTTTTCTTGATTGGGGAAGGAAGATCATCATAAGCTTGTTAAATTCACTTTTTAAGAAGATACAATATGTTCTCTGCATTTGTTCTGGGTTTTGGTGCATGTGATTAAGAACAAGAAAAATTCAGTAAGACAAAAATAATTAACAATTCAGGAAATGGCCATTTAAATATGAAATGAAGTCAACAACCATGGAATAAAATCTTACCAACAATTTCACATTCAACTTATCCCCTTTCTTTGTAAATTGTTAAACATTTGTAGTCCTTACCAAAGACATACAACTTAATGTTGAAATGATTAAAAAATTTTACAGTGTCAGTGTTGGACTTTTCCTTGCTACTATTTGCACTTTTATTAAAAGAAATGGGAAAGGTTTCAGATTTAGATGATGTGTTAGTCCGGATAGACTAGAGGAACAAATTTCAGAGACACGCATATAGGCATAAGGAAAGGGTTGATATACAAAAGAAATGTGATACTAAGAAGGCATCCCAATCCAGTCCAGTGCAAAGTCGTAAGTCCAATATTAACCCATATGCCTGCAATCAGTCTATAATGTCTGTTTCCTACTCAGGAACTCACAGGTCAGTGGGTGCAGATTCTGGTACTGGCAGGGGCCTCCCCATGGCGCCTCGCTTTCAGGGCTCAGGTCCATCAACAGCATGCCGCTCCAGCTTCAGAGGTCTGTCTTCATCAGGGCAAAGCCGAGTGGTCTTTCCGCTGGCTCCTCCAACTTCTCCGATGCTGCCAGCTTGTCTGTGATTAATCATCTCTGAAACTAACTCCCCAAAACTGGGGAAGATAGCTTCTCATCTTCACGAGGGAAAGATCACAAGATTTCCCAGGAGTCTCAGGTGAAAGCCATGCCCACACAGATGCCTCATCAGCTACTCAATGGCTTTCTCCTGATTAACAGGACAGACTCCACCTCTATATTTCAATTATAAAATTAACATAAGCATGTGACTGCCACAGATGGTAAGTGGCATTGATTTGGGGAATGGGTAAGATTAAGGTATCTGCCTAAGCCTGACTCTCAAGTTCAGAGTGGGAACTTTGTCAGGATCTTATATATACTTCTTGCATCTTCCCTCCACACTGAATATGATGTCTAATCCCACTCACCTCATTCAAAAGTGCACATACACTCATTGAGTTAATATAGAACTGTGTGTGTGTATAATCATTTTATTAGGAACTCTTACAACTCTTCTTATAATCCATACATAGGTCTGTTGTGTCAAACACATTTGTACATTTGTTATCATCATCATTTTATTTTTTTGGGGGGGGGGAGAATACTGCCCTCTGGTAGGAGTGGGAGGCTCAGCCTTGCTCCTGGAGAGCTGCTGCTGGATTTGAACCCCCAATCCAGTGGACTGCAGTCCTGCACTCAACCACTATGCCACCAGGGCTTAGCCCTACCATCATCATTTTCAAGACATTTGCTTTCTGCATGAAACTTCGGCATCAACTCCTCATTTTCCCCTTCTTCCTTGTTCCCTCTCCCTCATGAATCCTTGATAATTTATAAATTATTATTATTTTGTCATATCTTACATTGTCTGACATATCCCTTCATCCACTTTTCTGTTGTCCATCCCTCAGGGAGGAGGTTATATGCAGCTCCTTGTAACACATTCCCCCCTTCTATCCCACCTTTCCTCCACCCTTCCAGTATTGACACTCTCAACACTGGTCCTGAAGGGATAATCTGTCCTGGATTCTGTTTCCATTTCCTATCTGTATCAGTGCATATCCTCTGGTCTAACTGGATTTGTAAGATAGACTTGGGATCATGATAGTGGGGGTGTGGGGGAGAGCGGCTCGCAGTGGGCAGGGAGTGTAGGGAGTAAGCATTTAAGAACTAAAGGAAAGTTGTTGAGCTGTTGCTTAAGGGAAAGGACATTTTCTTTCCACTGGGACCAGATAAGCATAATATCTTTGCTATTCATTTACATAAATTTACATACTAATCCATTCAACATTAAGTCTATGTTTCATTTAAAAGATACCTTGGAAATATTCACTACATGCCCTAACTTACTTACAATGTTCTTGATACACTCAGTGGGAAAATTCTTAGATATTCAAACCTTTCGATACTGCATGTATGTAAACACAAGAGGTTTTCTCTGCATATTTTGGGCAATCCAGAGCATGGCTTCTGTTTTGCTGAGGCTGCCAGAAAAACATAATTTAAACATTTATCTCTTTCATTGTTTTTGCATTTTCATTTTAACTTAATTAACTGTGAAAGAAACAATAATATCCACCCCACCCCCCTATATCTTCCTCAGCCATATATCTCACACCTGTCCAGAATAAGGAGGCCAGCTCTGCCCAATCAATTGGGAGTCATCCGTTGGTGCTGCATCATTTTCCTCTGCCTCAGAAACTTCCCATCAGTGGTGGCTGGCCGGCCGCTATGGGGCATTTCTTCATTCTTCTCATCTTCTTAGTCTTCTCGCATTAACTTCTCATGAAATTGTCACATCTATTTTTATAAGGAGCCTTTCTCCATGAGAAACTAATTCATCTACTATTTTATGTAGTCTGAAATCCCAGGCATCACAACTTTCTATGCACTTCCAGTAAGTTGATTTTTATCTGGTTATTTTGTGCGCCCTGTCAGCCTTTATGACTTTCCTTCCTGTAAACAGTTAGGAGAGTGGAAAAGCTGACAAACAAATTTACCTTGAGGCAAATATAGCCCAAATGCTCCTTTGAGGCCAGGATGACGAGAGGTTACCCACATATTTGGACATGTTATCAGGGGAGAGCAGACCCTGGGGGAGGACATCATGTTTGGTCAAGTGGAAGGGAGGGGGAACAGAGAAAGGCCTTCACCGAGATGGACTGAGAGAGCAGCTGCAACAGTAAACTTGCACACAAAAACAATTGTGAGCATAAGGCGGGACTGAACATGTTTCTTCTGTTGCATCCAGAGCCACTTTGAGTCAACACTTTGGTTGCATCTAGGGACACTTAGAGTCAACACAGAATTGAAAACACTGATCAATGACAAGATCTAGAAAGAGAAACATGCACCCTTAGAATACCTGCTTCTCCTGCTCTGCCAAATATGTATACAGGCAACTCTCTACAAGCAATATTCAATTGGTATCATTCATTTGATACTAAAGGTCAAGTCTTTCTTTAATAGATTTTTGGTCAACTATGCGTTTACACTCACATGACTTGATTTCTTTTCTATCCCTCATCACCCTACATTATCCAGAAATAATGTAGTTCAGGTGGTATAAATTGCAAAATAAAAGCATTCCCAGAGGCAGTCTGATCATTTGGTCAGAGTGCAATCCGTGAAATTGGCAAGCTCTGTGAGTCGTGGTCCATACTACTCGTATCCCTTGAAAACAGTTTGTCAAATAGATCTACACACCTGGGAAATATGAATCCCGTTTTAGGTTATTCTACTGTCAGAACACGCCAAAAAGGTTTTTTTAAAAAATTGAAATCAGCAATAAATATAATTCTTACTACAAGGATAATTGATTTGCTTTGATAATTGCTAATTTGATAATTGGTCTTTCATTTTAGGAAGAAGTCCAGTTTCTGCATTTCTGATAATCTAACTCATTTGATATTTTCTCTAAGCTTTGAAGACACGGAATAGCTTTGGATCAGGCTTGGAGTATTCACGATCACTACTCATTGACTAAAATAATTAAGAAGAAATGAGTGGATGGACTGATTGGTTCCATAAATTTACAATACCACTTCTCAAGCAAGCCTCTGAATGTCTAATTCTAAACAAGTTTACCTTCCCATAAACTTCAACTAGCTTCATATAACAAGAATATTAAAAGCCCTAAATATTCTCTCTCTCTCTCTCTCACACACACACACACACACACACAAACACACTCACACTCCCCATCCCCCCCTCCTACCGTATTTTACAATCAATGCAAGTTTCTAGCAAAATAGTACACTGTGAAATTCTAAAAATTAGGCAGCATAGTGGTTATTCATTGCACTGCTAACCATGTGCATCATTTCACAACTGCCAACTGCACTGTGAGAGAAAGACAAGGCTTTCCCCTCCAATAGCATTACTGTCTGGGCAACCCACAGTGGCGGCGGACCCAGCCTGAGTTGAAATCACCTCAATGGTAGTGGGTGCAGTTCTTGGTTTAAGACTGGAATAATCATTCCTCTTCTGTAGCGATGCAAGTAGCCAGCCAGGAAAGCTGGGGCCTCTCAGCAGTGGCCAATGAAAGCAGAAGATTATTTTGCTAGCATATCATATGAATTAAGGTGCTGTGCTAGCTGATGCAGCAAAAAATAAGGACTTTTTCTGATAAAAATTTATTATGAGAACACTCCTCTATTAGTAGGAGATCTAGTCTCTTCTACTTCCCTTTTAGCCACCATGCCTCCTGTGACAATATTGCATTATTCCTCTGGAGAAATGATGGCAGAAGATGAGCTTTTACCATATAAACTTGAGTATAAGTTGAGAATTTCTGCCCATTCTTATGCAGTTTTTGTGGTAAAATTTGGTGCCTCAGCTGATAATCTGGTCGGTTTATACTCAAGCATATATAGTAGATTCTGTTTAATACCATTGGCAAATTGATGTTTCTATAGGATCAGTGTTGGTATGGATTTAAACAAATATATGTGATCTATAACAATTGAATCTTTGATCAAAATGTTCAGTAATAGTATTCAGATATCAACCATTTCTGACTTTGTGGCAAGGAAACAATGGAAATAATTAGCCATATATTTCACACCTTCCTCTTCTTCCTGACCCTGCTTCTCTTGTGTTCCAATGTAATAAGATCACTTATTATTCCTTGGAAGACTGTTTTTAAATTTTTAAAGTCTTTAAGAATTACACAATGAATGAGGAGGTAAAGCAAAAATAGAAGTAAGTAGACCCTTCAGCCAGTTAGGGAAAACTCCACCTCCTGAAACTATGATCCTAGACCTCCAAATCAAGAAACCCAGGATGTGTTTGATTCTACACATGATGTCTCCGCATCAACTCTCATTTGTTGTTAATGATGCTGTAAAATTGCATAGCATACAGGTTTTGCAAGTCAACTTTTTACAGGTTTATTACAGCTTACTATATGCAAATGAAACCACCTTACTTGCTGTAAGTAAGGACTTGAAGCACTTGCTGATGAAGATCAAGGATTACAGGATTCAGTGCAAATTAAAACTCAATGCAAAGAAAACCAAACTTCAAAATTGGATCAACTTGTAACATCGTGCTAAGCAAATAAAAATTTGACATGATCTAGGATTTTACTATGCTTACATGCTCAATCAACAATAATGCAAATAGCAGTCAAGAAGTGAAACACTAGGTTGCCTGGGAAAATCTCCTGTTCAATATCTCTTCAGAGGGTTGAAGAGGAAGGGTATCACTTTGGAAATTAAAGTGTGCCTGTCCTAATATTATTTTAATAGCCTAATATGCATATGAAAGTTAGACATTGATTTAAGGAAGACCAGAAGAACTGAGGCATTTGAATGATGGTGCTGGACAAGAATACTGAACATACTATGTTGTGAGAATATAAAACAAATATGTTTTGGAAGACAGAGAGCCAGAATGTTTCTTTGAAGCCAGAAGGTGAGATTTTGTATGAAATATTTGATATCAAGGAGACCAAGTCCTGAAACATCATGCTCCATCAGCAAAAACAGACACACCTAAGAAGATGTCTGCAATCATGGGTTCAAACAGGACAGCCATCATGAGAATGGGGTAGGGCCAGGAAGTATTTTGTTTTATTGTACATGGACATCTGTCAATGGGAACCAATTCTACAGCACAGAACAATTGAGATTAAAAACTATACTGTATTCATGACTGTGTTGTAGTCAACACTATATTCATGAGCACTTCTCTAGATGGTCATGTTTGTGAACAATATGCAAAAGGTCTCTTGTTCATATTATTTTTTTCACATAACGTTAACCATGCTGGACCCTGCATTTGAGCACTTTGTGGCTTTACTGTATCCCTAAATACAGTAGAAACACGGTCCTTGATGCTAATCTGTCCCAGAAGGAGCAGATGCAATGCAGTTAACTTCCCAATCAGCTGTTCCCATAAGAATGAACTGAAAATGAATTGATCCTTTCTCATTCACCAAGTTTTTACCCTAAGCTTGCCTTTTAATACAAAAGATTACACAGGAACTTCAAAATAAATAAGCTCATAGTTAAATGATATAATTTAAATGAGAAACATAGCATTAAAAATATTTTGAACAATTGGGGTATTGTCCACACCTTGAGACTGATGAAGATCTGGATCTGTGGACATGAATGTGGAGAGGAAGTATGGAGAGGGAGTCATTGTTTGGAAGAAAATCAAGGGGGTAGCTGCTTTTCAGCTCTTTCTCTTTGTCTTTTTTTGACTAGGGCCTGACTGGCTTCTGTCTTAAAAAATCTGTCTAATGTGGTCTGCTGTTAGCATTTCCTTAAGTTTTCTAAAAGAGTTAATTAAATTATCACCCACAATATTGATAACACAGTTAACCTGCTCCTTATCAGGATAATTCTTTTGAAACAAACCTTCTATCTTAGAACCCCTGTGTTTTAAATCTGAAAACAGTACTAATAAAGCTACAAAAACTAAGAAAATTATAAGAAAACACTTGGAACACAGCTGCAAAAGGTTTGATCAAATTTTACTAGTAACGGAAAAACGAACTGCTATTGTTTATAAAAATCAGGGGCGCCTGATTGGATTCCAGTGTTTTGCTGAAGCTCTGATGCAAAATTTTCTGGCCATTTTGTATTAAAATCCCAGATGTTGAGTCCTGATGCGGTTGAGTACTGTATTCAAGTTTGACCACCAATGTACGTTATTTGAGGTATTCTCTCTTTTACTCATTTTGTGTTTATATAAAATAAGTAACCTTCATTAGATATAAATATTTCCATCACACATAAATCAAGCTCTGTGTTTACATCTTTTTACATCAGAGATTTATCTATAACTTGATTCCTTTACTTGGTTAATATTAGATATTATGTGGAAAATTTTGCATTCCATGTTACCTATATTTAGTAAACACTAACACTAATTCTCAATGTGACAATGATTTTTTTTATGTTCCCTTGGTTGAAATTCAGTCATATGGAATTCTTAGTATTAATTGCCATTTTAATGAAATATTTATGGAAAAAATGGTAAGAGTAGAATAGAATTTGCTGTAATGAGTCAGAATAGTGCACTTTGTGATAATAGTGTGGATGCTGTTACTGTGTGTCATGGAGTGATTCCAGTTTTTACTTCTCCTATGACACAGAGTGAAATTGCCCCATAGAACTGCCTAGGCTGTAATCTAGGTTTACAGAAGCAAATGTGAGGGTCTTTTTCCTCCCCCAAAAGAGTAGATGGGTTCGAATGGGAACCTTTAGGCTAGCAGCTGAGCACTTCCTCCCTGGACTTCAAGAACTCCACTCTCTTCATCTCTCACTGACTGACGTTGAGTTGATTCTAGCACAGGGGACTCCATAGAACATGGTAGAACTGTCCCTGTGGATTTCAGCAATAGAAACTTTTTATGGGAGTAGAAAGCCTCTTCTTCCTTCTGTTGGAAGCCCTGCTGGCTTGGACCTGCCAAGTTTCTGGTTTGCAGCCCAAGGAGTAGCCACTGCACCAAAGAGACTCAACTCAGAGAAGGCATACCCGCTCCAAAAAATCAATGTTTTTGGGTGGATTCTCAATCATAGAGACCTTGAAGGATAGAGTAGAACTGCTTTCTAGTGTCTGCAAGAATTTAAATATTTACACTCCCTGGGAGAAGCCGCAGAAACTATAAATATTCTGAGATTGGTTGAATGGAGTTAGAGTTTTGGAAAAGCATATCTGTAGGCATATACTATGCCAATATCTCTCAGAAAATATCTTTATTTTTAATCAGATATAAGGAAATTCAAGGATTTGCCACATTATTGCAGATTGTTTATACAGAAGTGAAAGTGTGTTTAAATAATGGTTTTAGATTATTTCTCTCAAATTGAGGTTGTTTCAATTACAATACTATATATTTTCAAGTTATCTGAGTAGAAAATGAGTCAGTCTATATATTTCGCTCTCAACAAGTCACGGTATTGATTTGATTCTGATTTCTAGAAATTCTAGATAGTGCATCTTTAGTAGACCCACCCTCCTCCCACACCCAGGGTGTCTGTGGGGTTTCAACCTTGGATTTACTGCCCAAACCTGCTCTCTACTGCATAGCAACACCTGGGCTCCTTGGACTTCGCTGTCAGTCACCCTGAATGGAGAAACCGTCTCTGTTATGTTCAATTCTCACCTACACTAGAAAGGGGAGAATAATATACATATACATAAGTATATTCCATTTTGGCTAATGTGAAATATAAATAAAATATAAGAAAAGAAAAAAATGTTTCTGTGGGTTTGGGAAAGGTGGTGACATTGATAAAAATTTAGCTCAGAGATTGATGAGAAAGGAATTTTATGTTAAGGGGAGTGAAATTAAATAAACAGAATTTTGAGTGAAAATTGATTCTTTTTGAAATGATGAGTATCAATATTTAAAAGTAAGGGCACAGAATGTTAGGAAAATGTCCTCAAGATCACAAAGCAAATCAGCCTGAATTCCAGGCATGTCAAACTACTTTGCGAAAGAGAAGTAAATGTTTTGACCCGGACACTGGGGAAAGGCATAGATATAGTAAGTCCTCTTAAAATTCAGCCCTCCAACCTGCTACTCTTCCTCAATAGACTTTGCTTTTGGTCTCATTCATTTATACTTTTCAGTATTGTTTCCTTCCACTTATTTTTCATTGTTTAATTAAAAAATAACTTGATATCAATGTTATCTGGTGACTGCCTAAGAAACCTTTTTTCAAAAGAACTTAGGGCAAAGCCATTGAAGTGTAGCAGACAAAGTTTGCTTAGCTAATTAACATTTCAAAGGAGTATGATGGGAAGTTTTCCCCTAGTTCATGGCTCAATTGTTTCACAGTCTATAACCATGGCAGTGTACACACAATTTAGAACCAGAGAAATTGTCCACTAACATTTTATAGATCTCTTGCTGTGTGTCTCCCATTCCTAGTTCTATAAACCATCTCATATTTTCCTAAGGTTTGTTTAAATTTTCTACCTAATTCTCATTTTCAATATCTCTTCCTGAAAATATTTTTAATTACACATGATAACTTTATCTTTTTACATTACAGAAATGATTTCTACTGTGATTTCTACAGATATGCACACATCAACACAAAGGTTAGTCAAAAGATAGTCTACTAGAGTTTCAGTTCAAACGTGCATGTGTTTATTCCAAACAAAACATATTTGAACATAACTCTATGATCAATGAATGGTGGCAGAAAAGTTGTCTTATTAGGGTAATTTTGAAGAAAAATTTTTTTAAAAGATCAAATCAAGACAGTGGAAATTTTTTCTTCAAACTCACAAATAAATACTCACAATTATCAGCCCTTAGCGAACTGCAAAATAAAATATGGTATCATGGCCCACCAACATTGATGATGCAGTTCAGAACCCCAGAAAAGGACCGACCCATGCTGATGACTGCATAGCGATGTTGGTGCCTGGCACACTGCAGGTGGGATTGTGCATGGAAATGACTGCTATGGATAGCACCATGGCATTTCCCTAAAAGCTTGGAAATAGAAACACAGTATGACCCAGCAATTTCATTGCCAGTTAGAGGTCCAAGGGAGAGATGAGCTATGACACAAATAGATATATTTGTGTATTCTCATGTTCATGACAGAACTAGTGACAATGGCAATAAAAAGAAGAAGGACAGCTTACTTTGCTAACAACAGAAGAATGGCTACATAGACTATGGTAATCACCCAATGAGATAATCTACAACATTCAAAGAATAAAAATCTGGCAATGAACTCATAACACTAATCATTCTGCAGAGTATTGTGCTGGCTGAAATTAGTCACAAGAAAGCAGATATGTTATAAAATAGTTATAATCCACCAAAAAAATAAGTGAAAGAAAGAAAACATTCTTTAAGGATTTCTAAGAGAAAGAGAGGAGAAAGGGTATACAAAAATATACATAAAAGCAAAACAAAACAAAACAAAAAACGTTGGTTTCTTGCTAGGCCAGAAAAACTTAAGGTCAAGAGTCAGCTCAGAAAATTCTGGAGACTGTCTGAAGGGATTCCCAAGGGGTCATCTGAATTGATTTTCCTCAAAAGATACAGGATGGTCACAAGTGTGGACTAGGAATACATTTTAAGGAAATGGAAAACTCTGTTGGTATGAAAACCCAAATAAAGCGAATCTAACATCAATGAGTTTCCTTTGACCCACAGTGATTCCATGTATACTTTCTGAGCGTGTAGATGTTTTAGGAAGGCAATAGTTCCTCTTTTCCTGCAGGACTGTGGTGAATCTGAGCCACTAGCTTTGGGGTTAGAAGCCTTTGGTTCATCCAACAGTGCTGTCAAAGTTAGAACATGGCTGAGAATTTAACACTGAGGAATTTGGACTCCTCACCAGAGGGCACGCTCTCATTTTTCACAGTAGCATTTGTGTTGCCCTATCAGTATTGCACTGGGAGACCCTCCCCCTCAAATCCTATCTTGCCACTTTAAACAACTTTCCCATTCTGATGGGTAGACTTTGCTGTGCCAACATGGCCAAAGAAGATACGTAGGCATGGTCAATGGAACACACACATAAGATCAATTGAAGGGTGGAGATATAAATGGCTTGGCGAGACTTGCCCTTTCTCTCTTGCTCTTGGATCATTGGACCAGCCAGCTGTATTGCTTGTCCTGTGCCTCTATGTCCAAGCTACACTCCCTGTGGGACACCTAATCTGTGGACTGTGTTGCTGTGAGTTGAGGTTCCTTCAAGCGCTGCTTTGCCAAACTCTTGGAATATACATCTCTTGAGCTGGGGACTGTTGGACTCTGTCATCTGGCTGACTGTTGGTGACCTGCTTTGCTGTTTGCTTCTTGCGGCTGGACAGCCTGTTTTGCTCTACAGAGGACTAGTCAGCAGCCCTCCAGACTCAAAGGACTGCCAGTTTACTAGCTGTCTCATGGAAGTGAGTTGCACCGAGCCACTTGTACTGCTTTATAGATTTGTTAACTGTTTATTTCTCATGTTAGATATCTTTCTATCTTCATAAATAGAGAATTATTAGTGTCCTGGTTTTGTTGCTCTAGAGAACCCTAACACACCCACAAAATTCCCAGAAAAATTCCCAAAAAAGAACAATGCAAATGAGCAAAATCTTAATTCTTTGAGAGGGCAAATAATGCCATTTTTATGTAATGGATATCAAAGAACATAGAATCTTCCAGGGAAGTATTTAGCCAAAGAACACACCGTCTTCAGTAGAATGGAGGCTAAGTTAAGAAATCTTTACATTTCACATGTTAAAATGTACCATCCAGTAGTTACACAGATCATGTTGTACAACTACCATTGATGTATGCTCCTGAAAACTTCTATCACTTTTTTAAAAAGCTGAGTGCCCCTAAACAGCTTCTCTCCCCGTCTCTTCCTACACTTTGTGTCCACCCACAAACATTTGACTACTCTAAAGGCTTCATAGAAGTAGGTCACATAATATTTGTTTTTATCATGTTGTGACTAAGTTATTTTATTCATCCTATTTTAAAATTTTAATCCATGCTGTAGCATGTATCAAAACATCATTCGTCTGTGACAGAGTAAATATTCTCTTGCATGTCACAACACACATTGTTCATACCTTCATTTCTTGATGGACATTTTTGCTGTTTCTATCATCTGCTTATTACCAATACATATACAATGAACATTGTATTATATATATTTGTCTATGTTGCTGCTTTGAATTCCTTTGAGAAAAATGATTAGGAGTAATACTGTCATATCATATAAAATGTCTTACTGTTTGAGGAACCTCTAATCTAATTTCCACAGTTGCTGTCCCATTTTATCCTCCCACTTGTAATTGATGAGTCTGGTTTCTTTATATCATTGTCAACACGTCCTGTTTTCTTTTACTATTTTTTCTTGTTAACTTACTGTTGCTTTGATTTGCTTCTGATTAGTCATTATGACTAATGATGTTGAGCATCTTTTTATGTGTTTGTCATTCATTTTTATTTCTGCTTTGGTGAAATGTAAATTTAATTCCTTTGCTCATTTTTAAATTAAGTTTTCTTTTGAAGTTCTAGTTCTTTTTATATTCAAAATATTACATATAAAAATATCAGGAAGAAACAAATAAAACTGTTTCTTTTCATTAATGCCAAGACCCTACTTATAGGACACTAATGAATGTGCAAAAAATTCTCCGAACTTAATAGATCCATGAAGTAGCAGGATACAAGGTAAACCTATAAAAATTAGCCACGTTTTACTGCACCAGCAATTAACATTCTGAAAAGGTAATTTAGCAAACAATTCCATTTATACTGTCATCTAAAGTAGGAAGAAACTATGTCTGGTCATGCTGCCCTGAATGTGCCCGATCATGTCTAAAATAATAAAATAGCTGGAAATAATTTTAATCAAGGAAGTTGAAGATGTGTATACTGAAAAGTATAAACCAATACCAAAGGACATTAAAGAGGAACTAAATAAATGAAGGGCATTCTTGTGTATGAGTTAAATGCATCAATATTGTCAAGATGTCTACACTTGCTAGGGTGACATAGATCAAATGTATTATCCTTAAAAATTCCAAGAGTATTTTTGAAGAAGTTGTAAAGACACTCTTCAAGGTAAACAAGCAGCCATCTAGTTCAGAAACAACAAAACCCACATGGAGGAAGCCCACCAGCCTATCTGACCATGAGGTGTCAAAATGATAAGGTACCAAGCATCAAAGAACTAAAAATTATATCATTGCCAATGAGGGGAGAGTACACATTGGGGGACCCAAAGTCCATCAGTAGGTGAAGCCACATACCCTTACAGGAAGGAGACAAGTCAGTCAGGGTACAGTGTAGTAACAATGAAATATGCAAATTTCCTCTAATTCTTAAATGCATTCTCCAACTCAATATCATGATTCCAATTCTACCTTTCAAATCCAGCTAGACCACGGGATGTACAATGGTATGGATAGAAGACAGAAACATGGGGAATACAGGACAGATGATCCCTTCAGAATCAGTGGTGGGAGTGGTGATAGAGGGAGGGAGGAGGGAAGGTGGAATAGAAAGAGGGGACCAATTGTAAGGATCTACATATAACCTCCTCCCTGGGGATTGGACAACAGGGAAGTAGGTGAAGGGACACATCAGACATTGTATGATATGACAAAATAATGATAACTGGTAAATTGTCAAGGTTTCATGAGGTAGGAGAGAGTGCGGAGGGAGGGGAAATATGAGGAGCTGATACCAAGGGCTTAAGTAGAAGAAGGATGCTTTTATAATGATGATGGCAACAAATATACAAATGTGTATTGCATACAATAGATGTATGCATTGATTATATGAGTTGTATAAACCCCCGATAAAATGATTTTTAAAATATATGAAATTCTCGTGCATGCAGGAGGAAGGTAAATATGGAATATGGTTTCAAAATTTTATAAAACCCATATATTCTGGAGCCATGGAAACCGGGTGAATTTTCAAAACTATGACCCTGAGATAAACTTTAAACCTTAAAGCTTAATTCAGGGGTATAAGCAGCGGCCACTGCGCAGGCAGGTCTGTCTGCTTGCTCCCGGCTCTCGCCGGCTCCCGAAATGTGCAGCTGATCTGGGCCTGAACAAAGATTATCAAATGGTGGTGAATGAAGGTTCAGATGGAGGACAGTCTGTCTAAAACGTCCATCTTCGTGTTCTTGGTGGTCGGCAGATGAGTTGGCCTCCTGGTTAAGCATGCTTTTAGGGATACGTATCCCTTCTCTAGGCAATGATCAGGTTAGCAAGTTCAAACGTATTAAACAGTATCCCTAAATTTGCCTGTGTATGGAGAGATTAAGGACATGATGGGGGGAACCCCATATATAATAAAAGACATTTTAGACATTGAATGTCTGAAAAGAAAAAGTTTAATTCAAATAGTCCTGGAAGTCTTCTCAAAATTAAACAACAATTTAGAAAAAACTAGTGAATAGCATCAGTCTTGAACAGTCTTCATTTAAGAACTATCAATGATATTGAAAAGACAACAGCAACCAAAAAAATTTGATAGAAAACTTTGCAGTTTCCATTAACAGGAAGGAACGATTAAGAAAGGGGAAGGGAGAATGGCTGTACACCTTGATGTCTGTAATTGATGTTGCTGAATTTCACACCAGAAATGGTTGTCTTGGTGAGTGCTCCATTGTACATAGCCTCAATAAAAACAAAAATTAAAACAAATCTGATGTAAATAATTAAGAAAAACTCTAGCACTGATATACTACTCAAACTTAATGAAACATATTCTGGATAAGAATCTAGAAAAATATTGCATTTTTGATTAATGGACTTTTGACAAGTCCATTCTATAATGAAAGAGTATTGTCTTTGATAAAGTCTGTTGCGACAGACTTCATCTGGGACCATTGGATTTCTACATGAAAAATACAAAAGCCTAACCCATGTCTGACACAATAGGCAAAAATTACCATATGTGCTCAAGTATAATCCAATCTGAATATCAGCAAAAGCACCTAATTTTACCACAAGTATTGCATTAAAAATGTGTTTCAGCACATTATCTAAAACAAGTAAATATTTTTATAACCTGTATTGAGTTTCTTTCTTTTACTGGATAATTTAAAAATGGACTTTTTTAAGGTCTGTCTGGTATAAAATATTAATTTAAGTATTTAAACCAAAGAATAGCAGTACTGATAGTCTTGTATAATCTAAGAAAATGTATTATCGACGCTATCACAGGCTTTAGACTCCTTTGCTTCTTATGTTAGGGTTAAAAAACGCATTTGAGTTATAAACTGAGTTGACAAACAATAATATAACTTGAAATGATTCATCCTTACTTTTTTTTTTTTTGGTGGGCATCACTGCCTCTGGTGGTCCTGGGCGCTACCCAGCTGCTGCTGGATTTGCACCGCCAAGTCCGTGGGCTGCAGTTCCACACTCAATCACTTACGCCACCGGGGCTCAGCCCCATCCTTACTTTACAAAGATAACTTGGAGTGAAATTTTACTCTATAAATTTTTGAGGTTATTTATACTTAGAGATTCAAATAGTAACATTGATCTGTTAATAAGTTGCATAGCTAACTCTCAAAGTTTGGTAGTTATCTTCCTGATACCTAATGTCTTTCTCCCAAAATGGAATTAAAATCTGATGACCATGTGTTCTCAGTTTAAACACAGAGATACACATGCATACAGAAGGATTATAACAAGATTGTTTTAACGCCTTCTGCTATGTCTGCATTGACTAGAAATTAAAAGTTGGTAAGAAAAATTTAAAAGTCAGAAAAATTATGTGGAAAAGAACATTTTTTCAATTGATAATAAAATAGTATTTATTTCTAAGAACTCTGTTTTGGATAAATACATAATTGCCTTTGTTCATAGAAGGAAATATGCTTGTCCTCTATAATCCAAACCAAACCAGATCCAAAGCCATAGACTCATAAAAGCCTATAGGACACAACAGAACTGTTTAATAGGGTTTCAGAGTCTATAAATATTTTTAGTAACAGTCTCACCTTTCTCTTATGGAACAACCAATGGATTTGAACCACTAAATTTGTAGCCGATTACCTAACCCACAGCACCTTTAGGAATCTCTTTTATAGATTCTTATAAACCAAAGGTTGTGCTTCTTCTCAAGGCTGAACTGAATTCAAATAAATGTGTGCCTTCTAATTTGTCTTTTACGACAAAGGTGGTGGTGGTGGGGCAGAGTGAATCTTCTTATAGATGTTCAATATTATATTATCAATCTACATTAAACATGGTCTTTGTCAAAATGCATTAAGGTTTCCCAACTTTCAGAAGGAAACATTAAGCACAGTAAATTCTGGAAAGGTGGCTTAATTTTTAAACCTCTACATTAGTAGTAGTATTTTTATCATTAATATAGCACCAAGCCCCTTTCAAAGGGCACGACAGTTGAATCTGCAAAGACTTTCTAAGGTGGAAATTAGAAAATTAATAGCGGTAACCATGGGTGCAAGAGACCACCTTTCTGTTCTTTGCTCTTCTTCCAGCTCCTACTGGGAAAACCCACACAGAGATGCTAATCAAAAGTCCACTGGAATTTGCCTCAATCTTGTCATGACGATGCGTGAATAAAAAGTTGAGTGTGAGGCATATGTTAGTTTGGAAGTTAGAAAGGCTATCTTAGAGCCGGAACAAAGAATAGGATATTTCCCGAGCAGCATTCTATTTTTTTATACCCACACTTTGGATTTACATCCTAGTTTTACATCTGAAACCCAATATGTGTCCGAATAGTTTCTCTTTCCCTTCCTCACGAAATCATTACCACAAGAACAGGAAGCATTGTTTCTATTGTGAGCCAGGTCACCTTGCACCCTGGGGTTTAGAGAGAATCTGGTCGGTGCCATTCCACATTTAGCTACATGATCCCACTGTGCACAGATATTTGGGCTACCTCGTTGCCAGCGTCTCCAACTTTGGAACAGAATCTTGAGAACACCAGTGCAACCCTTTCCCACAGAAACCGCAAATCCCCCTTAAAAACTCTCTCCAGCCAAATGCTTAACTGAAGTGATTCTCAGCAAAGTGCCCACTCCTGTAACGCACGGCATCTGAATCACATAGTTAATCTGAGGGAAGCAGGAGACAGTGAAGAGATAGTTCCTAGACAAGCGTGGATTCTGTACAGATCCTAAAAGCTGCTCCTTCTACTGGAACCAGAAGAGACAGAATTCCTCAGATGGCAGAGGCCTCCAAGTAGTTGGAAACAGCTGTACTATACTTTCTTTAAAAATGCTCTTTGATTTCAGTAAGGAAAAAATCGCATCATGTCAGTAAGTATCAAACAATAGGGAGACTTTATTTGATAGGGAATGACACAACCATTTTTAAAAATTTTATCTAGGGTTTGTGAAGAGGGGATTGTGAGATGGATCCCACAGGCAGATTTTTTTCTGTTTCTTTCCTACTTTTCCTGTTTTAATTTGCACTCATCTCGAAGGTTTAAAATTTAGATTTCTTTCAGTGATCCTATTTCTGCCTGTCTTAAAAATTTGGGGGAAAATTAAAACTGTGCTCACATTCCTGAATTTCAATAATTGGTGGAAGTTTATTGCCGCAATGTCACGCTAATCAATTTTAGGAGTCAACTGGACCTTTAAGGTTAAGGGCTGCTCACAGGAGTGCTTGAGGTGTAAGAACTAGACAAGTTCCCCAGTTACAGAGCAACTGTGTGATGCTGAGAGGCGTATTGACACACACTCCATACTTTGTGTGCATTGCGATCTGTCATTAGTTCTCCATGTGATGCCCAGAAGGCAGCTCCACAAGAAGGCTCATCTAACACTATTACATTCACAGCAAAGCTTGCTAAAAATGTCTGAGCTCTTATACACTCACACTGCCTCCACCCCTGACACCCCCTAATAAACCCTTGAAATTGCCACTCACCTGTACTTGCTGCGACGTTCGCAAAGGCCCAGAAATTTCAGGGAAGGTCCAGTGTCCTTTTCGGTGATGCATGTGCTGCCATCCCTCTTGACTCTGCCCTTCCTGGCCTTCCTAAACCATAGGGCGGCCTGATTGAAAATGGCCGGTGCAGTCCATTTCAGCTCCCCAGCACCTAGAAGATCAACCTATCTGCATCCCATTTCAATTGTGATGACTTCTAATAGTCCTCGTTTAATACTTCACAGGTTTCAAATTCTCATTATGAGTAGAGGTTTGCAGCTGTTGCTTCTCATTGGAAGTCATGCCCCATTACCAAATGGAGGTGAAGAAGGCTTTACTCTGGGCCCATCATTACAAGTCCCTCTGCTTGGAGAAGGCAGCTTTTCCTCAGTCATATTTTGAGTACCTCCCAACGAGAGGGGCTCCTCTTCTCCCATGGTCTGCTGCTTTTCCTGAGGTTGCAAGTATCTGACAACATTTCAAAGCTATCCATAAGCTTTGCAGTGACCAATTCCTCTGAAGTGGACAGCCCGTTCCTTCTCCTCTGTCTGCTTTGTCTGGAAACGCTGCTGGAACCTCTTCACTTTGGGCCACCCTACTACCATATGAAATACCAGTGACCTAGCAACACAGCATCCCAGCGAGTCACAAGCCACCTTGGGACAACAAACTTGACAGACAAGGGATGGAAATATTAATATAGAGACTTAGAAGATCAATTACAAACTTCAAATTTGCTGCCAGTGAGCTAATTCTGATGTGTGGTGCTCTTAATGAGGAAGCAATACAGGTAATATGAGCAAAGTTATAATTTAGGTCTTAAATAGTGTTGTGTACAAAAAATGAAGTTCGGGCTGAGCCCCGGTGGCATAGTGGTTGCGCGTGAGACTGTGGTCCACTGGGATGGAGGTTCAATTCCAGCTCCACAGGAGCAAAGGCTGGACCTCCTAATCCCACCACCACAGGTCAGTGATGCCCAAAAAACCAAAAGCCAAAAAAAAAAATGAAGTTTCCTTCATTCTTTTCAGACTTCAATTCATCTAGTCTTATTTTTTCCTCAGTAGTGAACAATTGAATTCTTTTTTTCAATTCCTGGTATATTCATTCAATTGAAGAATTCATCAGATGATCCCAAAATGTCTTCAAGTTCTAGGAATGTCATTCTCTAAGAGTTCAAGCTCCTAAAATTGACCATTATCTACAAAGGAATACTAATATCGATTTCACTACCTATGAATATATCCAGTATTTATATTTAAAGATGATTTAAATACAAGCATTTTCAGTTATATTAGATGAAAAAAAGTGAGTACAGTGCCATTGATCAAAAATGGGGTGTTATATATTAAATGTCATCTTGAGAAAAAGAAATCCCAGTTGAATATACAGTTTAACTCCTTGAATTCTTCTGAGTCCCATGTGTCTTTGCAGAATGCACAATTTTCATTCCTCTTGGGAAAAGATGCCTGTGATCATTACACGCATTTTTTGTTACATGGAAATTAATGTGACGATTAAGCATCATTCCACTAATGTAAGCAAACAGAATCCAGCAAATGCAAAGAATGGTAAAATCTCAAAAGGAACTCAATATTCCAAAATACATATTGGAAACTATGGCTTGATGTATGTCATGGAATTTAGCTTTTAGTTCCATTGTTCCATGAGCCGTTTGAAGCCTCCTCACATTTTCAGTATCAGTAATATATATAAAGAGCTGCATGTGGAAATTTATTTTGGTACATAGACTGCAGTTTTATTTATATGGCAATGTTGCTAAATTTGGAAATTTTCTCTTCCCTGTTGCCAGCTGTAAACCAATTCTCTTGGAATAAAAATATGCTTCTCAGTATAACCTATTTGATATTCATTTTTAAGTTTAGCTTTACCATAGAATTCAGTTGTAAACTAATGTTTTTTCAGGCCTTTGTTCTTGAAGTAATTTCATTATTAAAACATTACTTGCTTTTGCTATTTGGATTCCCTTACATTTCAGATGTTTGCAAAAAGTTATATACTTCAATTTTTTAGATAAAATCATGATTTAATTGTATTTCAATATAAAAATGATGTTTCTTACTATGGAAAATAAAGTATTTGGATATCTTTTGTCAATTATATTGGGGGTTTTTACAGATCTTATAACCTTCAACACATAATTTGTATCAAGCATATTTGTAGGCATGTTGCCATCTTCATTTCCAAATATTTCCTACCTGAGCCCTTGGTATAAGCTCCACCCCCCCTTTTTTAAAAATCATTCCATTTGGCGCCCACACAACTCCCATCATAATCAACACACATATCAATTGTGTGCATACCACATTTGCATACCTGTTGCCATCATCACCCTCAAAACATCCTCCCTCCACGTAGGCCCCCAGTACCAGCTCCCCATATTTCCCCTTCCTTTCTCTTCCCCCCTTCCCCGTGAACCCTTAATAATTTACACATTGTTATTGCTTTTTCATATCGTACTCAGTCTCATGTGTGACCTTCACTCACTTCCCTACTCTCCGTACTCCAGAGAGGTCATATGCAGATCCTTGCAATTGGTTACCCACTTCCACTCCACCCTCCCTGTATCACCACAACCACAACTGGTCCCAAAGGGATCATCTATCCTGAATCCCCCATGTTTTGGACTGCAGTGTACACCCCCTAGATCTGCAAAGTAGAACTGGGATCATGATAGTGGGTGGGAGGAAACATATGAGAACTA
The DNA here is from genome assembly GCA_004026705.1 of Nesogale talazaci. NCBI lineage: Eukaryota > Metazoa > Chordata > Mammalia > Afrosoricida > Tenrecidae > Nesogale > Nesogale talazaci. Next base: position 71,366 of record PVJH01004622.1, read on the forward strand.
GAGGAAAGTTGCATACCTCATTGTTGCCACACTGTACCCTGACTGACTCCTCTCCTCCCTGCAACCCCTCTGCGAGGGGGTGCTGCTTCACCTATTGATGGGCTTTGGGTCCCAAATCTGTACTCTCCCTTCTTTATAATGATACAATTTTTAGTTTTTTGATGCCTGACACCTGATTCCTTTGATACCCCGTTGTCACACAGGCTGGTGTGCTTCTTTGGAAGGTTTTTTTGGTAGAGTCTGTCATACTTAAAATAAGTACAAAAAACTATAACTATGCAACTGAAAAGGATTAAAAATACCTTTGTTGGCATACACTTTGCATGTTACACATGTTAATTACTCAATTATATGAAGAATATTTGCATAATCATCACCGCAATTTCAGAATATTTTCTTCTACTCGTTGTTGGCTGCCAATTTTCCCCCATTGTTCCCTAAAATGCTCTTAGGAAATTATCTATCCAGTTACTCTCTCTGTAGATCCACCTATCCTGGATTTAATAAACAGAAAATCCTAAGAAACAGACAGGAAGCAAAAAAACACATAGACCCCAACAATAATAACTACATAAAGCATAGAAAACCCTTAACAAAAAAGCAGAAAAATATTAAAAACTGAAACTTTAGAACTTCAAACTCACAGCCATTGAGTCGATTCCCCCTCCTCGTTCCCAGGGTAGTGGGTTTCTGAGTCTGTGACTCTTTACAAGAGTAGACACTCCCTGAGCTGCGGGGGGAGTCTACCAGGACATCAGATGAGAAGGAAATGTTTTTAACCAAATTCCATCTGCCAGAATTGACTTCACAGTGCTGTCTGATGGCCTACTCACATCTCTCCACTATGGTCAAAGGGAATTTTTAAAAAAAGCTTAATCCTTTTTGGGCTCCTGCTGTCATCTGTTACCTCCAACAAATCGGGTGATCACAATTTTAATAGGATTTTTATCTTGAGGAAGTTACTTGGGCATCTGGAGCTTCAGTATCCTCATTTGTAAATGGAGGTACCAATATGTGACTTCACTGACACAGTATTGTGTGTCCCTGTGTGCATTTTTGCAAGGACATTACCCAGCCCCATGCCTGGCAGTGTTACTACCCACTTTACTTGGATCCCAATGAAATGAAACTATGTACAAATATAAAACTCCCTGCTGGTGAGTGAAGTCTGATGCAAGGCAACTCTACAGGCCAGAGTAGTGCTGTCCCCACTGGGTTTCTGACTTTGAAACTCGTTATAGGACTAGAATGCTTTATCTTTGTCCTGTGGAGCAGCTGGTGGGGTATTTTTATTCTTCTCTTTATTCTCTTTATTTTATCACCTGATAAATTTGTCGGCTTGAGATTCACTGGCTAAAGGACATGCCACGGTGTTTTGTTTCTCTAAGTCTAAAACCATCGGACGTACTTCAAGTTTGACATGATGGTGAAAAGAGGTAAACTTTGAGATGAAACAATAAGAATAAATCTCCTCTCCCAAAGCAACATCTTTCACTACCTAAAATTAGAAGCCCTTAAGAAGGGCAATATTGAAGAAGTCTGGGAGTCCTGAGAAAAAAAGTAACCCATGGCGATTTTACTTTAAGGGTTTCAGGAGGGAACAAGACCTAGGGAGAAATTACTGCTATGTGTCTCCTAACAGATAATATTATAACCCTCTCCTAGAAAGGAACATTTCTTATTTGAAGCTGATGGTAATGAAGACATCAGAGAGTCATGGAAACAGAAGATTTCATATCACTCACAGAACATGGGCAACTCACTGCTATCTCTGTCCCACTTTTATACCTCATTCTGTCTAGCAGCTCCAGGAATTGGCAGTTACTCCATAATCTAAGGCTATTGAAGGTGTGACCCATGAGACAACTTGAATTAAATTCCCAACAGGCTTGTGTGATGTAAAAATAAAAAAATATATATTCTAACGCAATTCTGAATTTGTAGGCTAAATATCACAATGTATATAAACCTATAATTTCCATGTTTGGGGAGAGGGAATACCAAACAAAGGGAATCCCATGCAAGAAGAATCGCCTGTGGAAAGGCAAAAACGCTGAGTTGAGCATGTTCATGCTGTGTCTAGACATTGTCATGACCTTAATGCAAATGAGCTCTAAAATAAATATTATAACGAATGTGTCCAATTAAGAACTAGCACATGAAAAAAAAAAGAGTGAGCACATGTTGGCAAATTATGCTTTTCTCTATAATGAACCTGTATAATCATATGTTGGGTGTGTGAAAAATATCTGGGACATTATATTTTCAAATGTTTTTCATTCCTTCCCAATTGCCTATTCTGCCCCAGATTTATAATCTAAAAGTCCCAAGTGAAATGATATTCTTTGTTACACTCAAATGGATCTTCATTCCTGACCCCTTCTGCATCTCTTCTAGTAAAACACATCCCCTTTCAGCTGCCTGACTCAAAAAAGAATCTGCAACTGTCTCAATATTCTAATCTAGAGACATTTGCAGGCAGATCCTTCTATTAACTTGTAATCAGGAAATGATGGTTCATTTCAGCACATTTTTAATTTTATGTCTTTTTTTAATCTGGTGCATCAATGGTACTTCTTCTATTCAAGACATATATTTCTGAAAAATATGTTTAACAACTTAAATGTTTAATAGATTTTCTACCCTTTCTTGCTCCCTGTGCATAATTTTAGTTCATAAAACTTATCTATAATGTAGCATCTAAATTATTGCCTTTCCTCCTATTTTCTATATAGTCAGCACATGCTAAATCTGTCTCTTGGTCTTTATAAAAGTATGCCTGGTTTCTACATGTATATTTAAGCTTCATTGATCTTTTTTGTCAATGCCATTATTTTTTATTAGTGGTTCAAGCCTAATTAGATCTTATGACCTCCTCGTGAAACCAATAAAAGGAAATGCTTTTTCTCAGCCTGTGAATGTCCATTCTCATTACTTAACCCTTCATTGCTTATGATAGCTTTTGCTTTTACATTTCACTTTCTTTTTCTATAGCTTTGGGCAAAACATTTCCACAAATCTTCCCAAATAAAGCACCTGGACTTTTTAAAGTTCTTGTGACAAAATGAAAGGCAGATGGCCGGGATCAACTCCATCTTCACTGAAACAGAGGCAGGCCAATCTTGGTTAGGCAATTTATCAGAAGTCATTTAACTGATAGAAAATTCAAAAAGAATATCTAATTTATCTGAGCATTTGTTGGCTAAACTTTTATTTCTCGACTACAACAAGATCACACCACACGAATAGAAAATGAATCATAAATTCAGATTGTAGAGGATTCACATCTTAAAATAACCCAAGTGAAATTCAACTTAAGTAGCATCTGTTCCCACCCACCTCCTCTTCTGGGTTTCTCCCCTGTAAGAAAGTTGTGATTGAGGGCATTCCTCCGTTTTCTTATGTATTCTGCATCCCAGATCACATATCATCATTGAACTTAGAATGTGGGCTACATAGTTGTGCCAGGAACAACCTATACATTTGATGGGTAAGAATGCCTTCTATATAAATTGATTTCATGTCTTTAAAAAGTGAGCTATGCAATTAAGCTAATACTTTCTTATGGTAACATTATAACAGGGTTTCACAGATCAGGCATTTGTATATGTTTATTTTAGTAACAAATATGGCTTGTCAAATGGATGGCTTGCTCATTTACATGCGCCTGCCCGAGGTGGTCTGTGTTTGCATTCCGCACAGCCTGTGGATGCGAAGTCAACCACACTTAGCTCCCCTCCCCACCGAAAATCAGCGCCCACGGCCTGGGACGCGTAATGCTGCACATACATGCCCTCCATACTTGTCTTTAGCGTTCATTACCATTTATCACCAGTCATGGAGGTCCGCAGCACAGATAATCAGAAATGCCAGAAAATAAGCTCACCCTGCCCAGGACTACCACAAATAAAAAATGGGCCCCCATACCGTAAGCAATCTGCCACGCTTCCCCCTTTTGTCAGCCAGCAAAGGCAGCTGGTTTGGATATTCATGACCGCCATTGGGTGAGGGCATGATGGTGGAAAGGACAAGGTGGGTGCTTTGTTTAGTTTTTTAAAAGTGATTAATAAATCCAAATACAGGCTACAGTTCCAGTGGTACTATACAAAGCCTGGCACTTACTCAATAATTTCTAAATAAACATATGTAAGGCGTTGCCTCCCAGGGGCCAGCATTCAGTCCTAGGCAGGAACATCACCTGGCGTCTGAATTCAGACTGCGAGCCATTTTCTTTTCACCTCTTGGATTATCAAGCAGGAAGTTCAAGGGAGGGAGACAAGACCTAATATCCTAGTTTGTTCTACTTTTGACACACTGGCTAGTGGTATCAACATGACGGAGTCAATCCTGACCCAGAGCAAAACACCCCACGTGACCCGAGACTCAGAGCTTTCATTTCAGCAGGCATCAGAGACTGTTGTCGTGGGAGATTACATATATATGGATTTAACTGAAACATGACAGGGTATGTTGGCAAAAAGTCAAGATGGCTCTATTCAGATAACTGTGAAAATGCAGCTTGTAAGACCAGCCTGGGTCTGAGGTGGCGGTGGAAGTGGGGAGTACCTTTCATTTTCATGGTTCTATCACATCAGAGAAAAAGGATATCAATTATTAACCATGTGGGTTAGAAAATATACCACTATAAAATCAAAGTGTAGCACTATTATGAGAAGACAATGGAGTTAGAAGTGTTTGTACTTTGATTTATTGTAATAGGCATGAATTTTTCTTTTGCTAGAGTATATGTTCATAACAAGGTTCCCTGGTCCTCACAACTAAAAGCTGGGGGAGGCAAGAAGAATGAATGTTTCAGGAAACTTGCATCAACTTTAGGCTTTAGATTCTAAAACTGGACAAGTTTTCTTAAGATATTTTTGGTATTATTGATCAGAGTCAGATGGAAATGACCTACAAAAACTTTTCTTTGGCATTTCTTCTATCCCCCAAAAAGAGCTGTACAAACAGAATAAAAGTTGGTATATACAACTTCATCTCCATCATCGAATATGCACTGAGCAGTCGTAATGCTCGGTAATAGTTTCCGACACTATCCTAAATAGGTTATGTTTAATAATTTCTAACACAACCACCCTCATAAGTAATATTATACTCTTTCAATAAAGAAAACACTATTTTCCCCAAAACTTATATTTTTGGCAGAATATGTAAATCATTGTTCCATCCAAAGAAGCTTGTTTTTCATTAGCAAACTCCATCATGCCTAGTTTTTCAGATGCTAGATCAATAAAACCATACATATAAATTAAAATAAACCACATAATATTAACCAAATCAAAATTCATACAATTTACAAAATGACAGCATCAAGTGAAACTTTAAAATTATTTCTGCTATTCCATTAGTTCTTGCGTCACAATTTCTTTGAATGTCAGTTATAAATAGAATTCATATTGCTTATTAATAGGATGATATATTTTTAATTCTAAAATAATATTTTATTGTGTTCTAGGTGAGAAGAGCAGAGAAAATTAGGTTCTCCTTTAGCAATTTTTATACAAACTATTCTATGATTGTTACAACTTTTATAATGTATAATTGTTTTCCGTCTTTCTATTGTTTACTTTTTCCCCAATTGATTTAGATTTCCTGGTAGGAGGATATTTTCATTCCTTAAAATCAATAGTAGCAAAATATAACATTTAAAAAGAGTGTAATATCTGATCTTATACTTCAACAGAGAATATATGCAAATAGAAAACGAACATATAAAAGTATACCTAGCAACGTTTTTCATCAGGAAAATGTGAATTAAGATGAAATATCCTTTTTTTAAAAAAGACAATACCAATTGCTGGTAAATATGAAATCAAAATAACTCATTCATTGCTGGTGAATATGCAAATAAATTGCTCAAATATTTTAGAAAATAAACTTGGCAATTCACTACAAAACTAAGTATGATCTTAAAATATGAGCAAGCAGCCACACTTCAATATTTACCAATCTAATTGTAAAATCTTTGTTAATATAAAAATTTGTATGAGATTATTTATAGCTGATCTATTCATATACATCAAAAACCAAAGGCATTCAAAATTCCCTTCAATAGATAAATGGCTATACAAATAGTGGTGCGTCCACATATGAAACCTTTCCAACTACATAAACAGTCTTATTTCTTGCCAGTTCATACAACATACTCTACTGAGTTCTTTAAATATCTTGGGTTCATTCATTCTTCTAGTCATTCATTAGTGCATGTTGGTCTCTCTACCAGGAAGGTCATCTACTCTTCAATTATGAGAATTTCTACTTACCGGGAAGAGCCAACACATATAACACAATTGTTAGTTTCTAGGAAGCCATGAGTCATTTATTGGGAAGGGAAAGGTGAAGGAATACATTTATGAGCACAAATCCACTATCTTGGCTGATATACCATCTGGTTGTGAAAAAGCACAGCAGCCTTTGTCAGACAGTTCCCATGCTTCTTTCTTGAGTGTTTTTACTCTTTTTTTGGCGGGGGTGTGCATCACTGCCTCTGGTGGTCATGGGTGCTACCCAGTGCCTCTCCTGAGAGCCACTGCTGGATTTGAACCACCAAGCCCACGGGTTGTAGTTCTGCACCCAACCATTTTTGCCACCGGGGCTCAGCCCGAATGTTTTTATTCTTAATCTTAACCTTTTATACTAGTAAAAACTTGCCACTAATAATTTTTTTCTTTTTCTTTTTTTGTGGCATCACTGCCCTGGTGGGAGTAGGAGGTCCAGCCTTGCTCCTGGAGAGCTACTGCTGGATTTGAACTGTCAGCCCTGTGGGCCACAGCCCCACACACAACCACTAGGCCACCAGACCTCAGCCCCACTAATAAAATTTTTAAGGCAAGCTGTTGTAGAAGTAGTTTAGGATTAAGCTCAAATATATTGCTATGTATTCATTTTTGTCACTTTAAGGAAGATTGACAGTTAGTTGCTTATTTGAGTAGCTCCAGGATTCCATTTTAAACTCCCCCCCACCCCCACAACATATACCCTGAAGAATTGCCCAGGCCTGGTGGCAGACCTGCTGAGTTTATACAATTTGATTCACTTCAGTGCACAGATGTTCAATATACATCATGGAAATATACAAATTGAAAATCACAATTTCCCCTTGCTACTCTTAAGGGATTTATCAATACCCAGGATTCTTTTCAATCAGATTTCTGTCCCTGCTAAAATCTTTGAGACAGTTGATCAATGGCTGGGCGCCATTTGAAAATCCATTACAATCCCTAAGGAAGGCTAGCACTGCATTTTCTTTTTATAGAACTGGAAACATCTGAAAAGCCTGCACCTACTTACTTTGATTTCTTGTATTAGGATAGACCTATTTAGAAAAATTGAACTACAAATTTAGACAGAACGAGCTGGAATCCAAGCTTATAAAATGCTTTATAGCTACACCAGATCTCTACAAAACAAAATGATAAGTTCAATATGCTGAAAGGCCTTAATAATTAGATGAATCTTTACTGTGTTAGCCCTGGTTGACGAGAGAAACAAAGTCATAGACATTCATTTATGTATAAGAAAGAGCTTTATATAAAAGAACAATTGTATGTATATTAAGGGAACATAAGGGACCAACCAAGTCCAGTCTAAATCCCTCAGTCTGATATTAGTTTTTGGATCTGATGCCAGTCTCTAAATTTCTCTTCAGACTCATGGAACACATGCATTGATGTAGAATGCAGGAAAGTCATCGGTCAGGGCAAGAAAAGTCTTGTGAATCCAGTGATGGAAGCATCTCAGTGCTGGCGGGGGTCTCCCTGTGACTCCTCCAGTTGCAGCTTCTGATTTCATCAGTGTGCCCCCATGTGGCTTGTCAACAGCAATGTCTCCCTGGGAGAGTGTGTGTTCTATCTCCAGGCATTCCCCAAAACCCCAAAGAAGGCCATGCCCACACAGTGACCTCAGTGACCATGAACTGATTGACGTGCTAGACACTACCCCTTTTGCAAGTTGACAGGAGATTATGTGGCTGCTACATTTACTAAAACACACACACAACACAACACACTGACTTAATTTTGTTATTGTTAAATTTAAAATAGACTTTTCCAAGTAAGAGAAATTACATTCTTCCATTACCTAGTTCTACATCCAACTGGATATTATCCAATGCTTACCTTGTTATTACTGATTATTATACTTGCCTAGCTGTGGTCCTTTTGAGATTGGGTTATATCATCACTTTGTGATGCTCTTAATATACGAGTATGGGCATGGTAAAGTGATAGAAGCCCAAGTCCTATTACAAAGTTATTATATTGATAAGTCCTTGGAATAGATCATATGAATTTTAATCTAGCTTTCTAGATGATTTTGAAATAAAATATCACAAACCACCATCTTAGCATGTAGTAGAATCTCTCATCAGATTTGTAAAAGGAATATGCTACTATATCCAACAGCTGCCATATTTGTTTTATACTTCTCTATTTTCCTTTATTCAGAATTTCATTTCACATTACTACATCTATGTAATAGTAAAAACAGTGAAAATGGAACTAAAAATTTCACTTATGCTTCTCAATCCCTTAGGAAATTTTGAGAAAATAGATTAATATTTGTTTTAGAATGATCTGTTTTACCTATGTGGATGTTTTTCATGACAACAGGTGAATATAGTGAATTATGTTGTGCTGCTCCTACATAAATCCTAAAGAGATAAAATCGTCATGGAATCTACTGGAGACTTAACTACAATCTCAGCCATTATCTCTGTCCTCCATGTCCTGATATGGAACTTGAATGTTTGGGGGTTTTTAAATTTTCAAATAAACTTATACTTTGTTGAGTAGCTGTATACATAAATGTATACAAATCAGTAACATAGTACAACAAATTAGGATAATGTGACCATGAAGGCGTTTTACAGTGTTTAACTTGGACTTCTAAAACATGACTGTATTGACCACCAATTTGAGAGACGGTGGACATCTGATAAAAAGATATTTCAAGAGGGATGTTAGAAAGAAGAGAGGAAAAAGAGGAATCTAAAAGACTTCTGAAAAGACTATCTCACAGGAAAGAAAAACATGTCTTTTTACTTAAATTGGAAATAGAAATATGTATTAAGTTGATTCAGAAAGGGTATGGTCCTAATTTCTTAAAGCTTTCTCACACTAAGCACACAATATTTTACCTCTGACTCTGTGTTGATTGTACTTTCTGTTTGGAATGATCTCATTTTACAAGGCTCTCCTGACTTCACCTACTGGGAGGGGACTTCCTTCTCTTCCCTTTCATAGGGCTAAATATAAAAGCTACTGTGGGTGGCCACTCTGTCTCCACTGAGATCTTGTTTTCTTCACCTTTAAAATCTGAACTTGTCAGTAGAATGCTGCTCACTAGCTATGCTCAATGGCTATGACAATGTGCATAGAAATTGTTAAGTCTTTCTTCCCACATGCCTCTGGGATGCCTCTTGCAGTGCCTTACATTTAGTGATGCTTAATAAATGTCTGCTGAATGAATGAAAGTGAAATGAAAATAACCAAGAACCTTTTAATTAAAGAATTGTCAGTTAACAAACCAACATGAGAAATTATTGGGAGAAGAATGTCAAATACCTTTTCTTTGTTGTGGTTGTTGCTAGTGCCATGAAGTCTTTTTAAGTCATAGCGACCCTATTTGTAATTGGAAAATGTACTAAAATACAAAAATGCTTTCCTTCATCTATCTTTCATGGAATTAATCAAAGAATCATTTATGGAATTCCTATTCTGGATAAGGAAGGAAAGTGTGGTGGAATAACTCAGAACTGTAATACAGACTCCTATTTTGCCACTGGAAATGTTTTCTGGGTAAGAAATTCATATTTTATGTCTCAATGTCAGTTAGTTTATGGGGAAAATGAATGTAAAAATACAATAACATAGTAGATCTACGTGGTTAGTACCATGTCCTACTTTGTACCAGAGAAAGTTTAATAAGAGTGGGCAATAAGACCAATAATTCTATGTCTTACAGCTTTAAAAGTACGTGGTATTTGAACAAAATGACGCTAATACAAGGGAGATAGGAAAATAGTAAAAATACACAAAAAGAAATCCCTAGATAAGTATTTTATGACAAATTCAAGGGAAGAAAGCAGTAATTTCATGACACAAGGAGAGCTAAAGTTCTGTAAAGATCCTGAAACCAGAAACAGTATATACTGCAACATAGGTAGATTGACATTGGATTTGGTCTTCAAAGTATCAGTTCCTATAGGCATAGGCAAAGCAACATCCCAGATGGCAGAGATCCTGAACAAGAATGTTGAACATCAAAGCATACAGTCTGCATGAGCGAGAGAATAATCCTATTTTATTTAATACAGCACACGGGGAGAATTAGATTGAAATGTTTCAAGCATCTGTAAAATCTAGCAAGTGTAGGCCTTCATCTATTTGACAGCTTTTCCCACATAGGTGTGCCTAACATGAAGAGCAACAGACACCTTCCTTCCTAACTGGAGGAGCAGTCCCAGAAGTGGTAACTGGGTTGTCAATATCACTGTCTTTTCAAAATGCGATGAGTCAATCGGTGTCTTATTCACAGATAAATATTCAAACAAGCCTGTCACATGAACCTAACAAGAGGTCTAACTAGAGTCCCCAGCCTGTTGCTAAAGGAAATGCTAAGAAAATGACTGTGCTTAGAACAGACGTGAACCAACACAGCTATTTTCGATCCCGAGTCTGGGGGCGTCTCTTGCCCTAACCCCTTCCGTGATTCAGAAGAGATTGGAAAAGCACTCTCATCACAGGGACATGATACCTGATAAAATGGAAAGACAAATCATGTTAGTAGGGAAAAAATAGCTTCAAGCTCTATTTAGATAACAAGGAAGAGGTACTGCTGTTAATAAATGATAATAATGAATTAATTCATTAATGCTATGTATTTAGATTTATAAGCTAAAATGTTAAGCAACCCCTTAATGACAGCAACATTGTTAATATTAAACTGAATTTATGAACTTGAAAGGAAGCAATTGTATCTGAAATAGATGTTTTAGCCACTCAGCTGTGTTCTGGCATGTCTAGGATCCAGGATCATTTTATTGGAGGCTGGGTTGTGGGTGTTGCCAAGTCTCAGAACCTCACAGGGGCTCTGTAGGCCAAGAACAACAGCCCAAGGGGCTCCGTAGGCTATCTCTTCACTGGGTAGATCGTCTATGTTCCCGCAGCTGATGGGTTTAAATCACCAACTAACAGGTAAACAGCTGAGCACTTTCCAAATTTCCACTAACGTTCCTCTTATTTCAACTAGAATTCCTCTTCTAGAGAATAGAAACTTAATTTCAAAAGATTTCTTAGTAGTCTAGCATATTCGATATGTTTCTTTTTTTATGCCTTTAGGAAAGTTACATAGCTTAAAAAATAACTATTAATTTTAAGTGTTAGAAAAGCATCCCAGACACTGTGGGTTATATATTGCCCTACATTAGACACTCCGGTAATTGAAATATATGGATATAAACATTGATCTTTATTGGTGTACATGTTTAAGACATAGGTATCTATTTTAAGGCCTATATTCACATATATTTATTTAAAATACATGTATAGAACATATACATATCGATCCTACTCTGGATAGAAAGGATTTATCTTTCTACATGTTAACAACATATGAGAATAATCTTTCATAATTAAAAATTGTGAATGCTGTGCATATAAAAAGAAATTCTATTTCAGATACCTCATTGAACCAATAACCCACCATGACTTCCTTAACGTACTAGGAACTGGTGGAGCTCCCATGAAACACTGGCCATACCCTTGCTCCCCAAGAGAACTTTGCCACGATGGCTCCTGCAGGTAATCATCCCAAGGCAAACCATTTATCACTCACAAAATTGCTGACAAATGTGCTAGACAGCATTATTGACTTTCCCAGTTAGGCAGCTTTCATATTGCCAAAATGTATGTATCAATTATTGACAACATCATCATCATCATCAGGACAAAATGCCAATATAATTTCACCTCACGAGTGTCATTTCAAAGAGATCCCCAAACAACGCATTCCATCATAATGATGAGATGGCGTCTAAAGGATAAAAATGAGGTAAAAATAGGAACCAGTGGAGGAATCACTTCTGTAAACATCTAGTTCAATCTTTCGCATAAAATATTAGCGGATCATCTGAGTCTCTCAGAAAGGAAAGACCCAAAGTGAGTTTCTGACCTGTGGTCTGAAATGTTTAGTGAATGCTGTGATCATCTCATTGCTGATGTTTCTGTAGCTATAAAACTTATGCGGTTATTTAATTGGACAATGTACCAACCAGTATTATTTTTAAAATAATTTTTGTGTTTGAGAATATTGAGTGATAATTTCTGTTATGAGAAAATGTATGTACAGAAGCAGCGTCAAATTTTCTCTTAATTGATAAAATATACTGCCTGTAGAGACATGTGACTATTTAAAAGGAAAATCCCATCTCTTTTTTTCCTTTCTTTCTGTGAATAAAATGATCTATTTTTGGTTTGAATTTGGCTCACTTTCTCTGATGAATAAATTACTTCCTAAGAAAAATTTGCACACTTTGGGATTCTCACTGAACAAAATGATAATATTTTGGCTGTTTCAATCTTCAGAGCTTGTAAGCAGAATTAGGATAATTATTTAGTAAATCATATAATATCTCTTGATACTGTATTATTGTAGTCTGAATATGTACATGGTACCTTTATAAATATATAGGTACACATGCGCTATTTTTCTTAATATATATTTTATGAAGACCACATGCACACATTACACACATTACATAATATATACTATTGGGGGAAATAACTTCTGTCTACAGAGGTTTAATAAATAAAAAACAAGATAAACATATTTCAGATACCCTATTTTCAGCCAAGACCTTGATAGGTGGAAAATTTAAGAAATAGCAAACTTGGTAACTGCTATATCTCTGGCACTGAAAACAATACCTACACCATAAAACCCAATCTCATTGCCATCAATTCAATGCTGACCAAGAGCTAGTCTATAGGGCAGGGTAGAACTCTCACTGTCGTTTCTGAGACGATAATTCTTGATGTGATTTGAAAGCCTCTTCTTTCTCCCACTAGAACAAAGTGGGCAAGTCATACTATTTAAAGATGATTAATGGATGTCATTGTTAAAAATAAATGCAGCCGAAGGGCTGAGCCCCGGTGGCGTAGTGGTTGTGCGCGGGACTGCAGCCCACTGGGACGGAGGTTCAATTCCAGCAGTGGGGCTGGGCCTCCTACTCCCACCACCGGAGAGCAGTGATGCCAAAAAAAAAAAAAAAAAAAAAAGAATAAATGCAGCCGAAAAGAATTTGCAGCATGTGCAATTCAACGGCATTGGCTATATTCTCTAACTGGTATAACCATTTGCACCAACTTTTCTCAGTGTTCCTCCCCCATGCCCACAAACTCACTGCCTGTTAACGTTCCTTTCTAATCTCTCAAATTGCTGTCCATTTGATCCCATTGTAGATAGATCCTAAAAGGCAAATATTCTTTACTTCTTAAATTATTGTTTGAGTTTAAGAAGACATATGCGGATATTTCTAAGTATTACCATAAGGAAATAGCTTGGGGGGTTTCATCCAAACACCATGACTCCAGAAAGTATCAATACTGCAAGTATTTGAAATTTGGTGCATCTCACACCCACTCCATTGATATGGCTTTTTTATCAAAAAGTTCAGCAATGGTATGCAGGCAGTAATGGTATCCATACTACATGTCTGATTCCTGATGGTTGCTTTCAGGCTTCTAAGACCCTTAGCACTACACAACTAACATAAGAGAATTGAACAAAAATATTAAACTTAGGCTAGTCAACCGGACTTTGTCATGAAATGATGGTTCTACTTCTCCAAACCAAATGATCAAATCACAGGAAGTGTTTAATATATAATCTCATTTGGGGGCCACTTTTTCTATTTGTCATCATCAATATTCATATTATACAACATTTTTCAACTCAAATTTTACAAATTTACAATTTAGACACAGAAATTATAGTAATCAGATGTGCAACCCTACCCATAATCAATATAGCTTTTCCATCAGTACTCCTTATTCAATAATGCCCTCCCTACTTTCTGTCCCAGTGACCACTAGTAAACTTTAGCTTTGAAATATTTACCTATTCTCTCTAATTTGTCCTTTTATTTCAACGTATTTCACTGAGTTTATTGTCTCTAAACTCCATCTGTATTACAGCATGTATCAAGATTGCATTTTTCTTACCTTGAAAGTAGCACACCTGTGGCAGTCATGTGCTCATATTAATTTCATGATTGAGATGTAGGGGTGGAGTCTAGCCTGCTAATCTGGAGATAGCCATTGAGTACCCAATGAGACCTCTATGTGGGCATGGCTTTCTCCTGAGGCTTCTGGGAAATCGCGTGACATTTCAGTCATGAAGATGAGAAGCTATCTCCCTAGTTGTGGGGAGTTAGTCTCAGAGACAAGGAATTACAGACAAGATGGCACTGTCGGAGCTGCTGCAGGAGCTGGAGGAGAAGCCACATGGCCTTGCTCTGATGGAACCAGACCTCTGAAGCTGGAGAAGCCCTGGGGAGACTCGTGCCAGTGATGACTTGCTTCGGCCACCACTGGATGCTGTTGATGAACCCTGAGTCCTGGGAAAGACTAGCCATGAGGGGACCCCTGCCGACGCCAGGACTCTGCACCCACTGTTATCGGGCATATGAGTTAATATTGGACTTATGACTTTGTACTGGACTGTATCGGGATGCTTTCTTAATGTCCTATTTCTTTTATATATAAACCTTATATCCATAAGTGTGTCTATGAAATTTGTTCCTCTAGTCTACCTGGACTAACACAACACTGTTATTCTGCATGCACCACATTTTGTTACTCATTCATCTGTTAATGAATATTTAGTTTTCTCTTACTTTGGACTATTTTGAATATACAAGGATATTGGAATACAAATCTGTTTGACTATCTGCTTTCAAGTTTTTTTGGTCTATAACTGTTAGTAGAATCATTGGGTCATTTGAAATTTTTCCTTTGAGTTTTTGTTGCTTTAAAAATCTTCACTATTTCCTACAACGGTTTTATCATAGTACATCCTCTCCATTAATAGGCAAGTTTCTAATTTCCAAACATGCTCTCCAATGTTTATATTTTCTATTTTGGATTTGTTAGTTTGTTAATTTCAGCTATCCAGGTGAACATGAAATGATTACTCATTGCAATTGCACTCAGTATTTTAAAAATAAATGAATCAAAATTGCATAAAATGCACCAAAGAAGTTCATCATTTTTCTTTCAAGTGTGAATTAAGTTCATGGGATTGCTTCTTGGACTTGCCTATCAGGGATAAGAAAAGGGAAAGATGAAAAACCAAAATAAAACAAAACAAAAAAGCAGGGCTAATAATCACAATGAAAGCTGAAATATTACCACTGTATCTGACTATAATGAAATAAAGGAAGACTTTAGCCATCATAATTTCAATTAAAAGGTAAGGATAGACTTGAGACTATAAAAAATCAGGAATTAAAAAATATGAGTGGTTATTTCCCTTTAAAAAATTAACCAAAAAATAGAGAACAGGGGCTAAGATTTGAGAAACAAAGACTTCAGAGATAAGTGCCTGTCAAAAATGACAGCCCCTGAGACCTAAGTGCACAATTGGTGAGAGTCAAGTAATTATGAACTGAAGTATAGCAAGGAGAATGAAATCATCTGGTGGTAATTGTGTGATAGCAGTGACAATGCGTCATCAATTATCATCTTACTCTATGTTCTAACATGAAGTAGGTGATCACATTGGGTATTCTTGTTGGGTCTTTCAAGGATCTTCAGGTGAAATACAATTACCATCTATTTGTTAGCAAGCAAAATTTTTAATTTTTTGCATCTAAAGGATATAACTAAACTAAATCAATAATATTTACACTAAATTTACAGATTGTGATCATTAGCTCTGCTCTGATTTTTTGTTTTGATTTGTCTTGGTTTTCTATCTTTCCCTATTCCCTACCCATGGTAGGTAAGCCAAAGAAGCAATCCCAGGAACTTAACTCACACTTGAAAGAAAAATGATAGGAAATGGTTAGAAAGAGAATTCGTACAATCTATAGATGGAGACCTAATTATACTTTATTTCTAGAAACCTTGAGAAGTATGGTGAAACCACTGGTCCCTATTATGACTATAATTCCCACTCACCTAGAGATCATGTTTGTTATATATACATAAAACTTCTGAGGGCTTTATAACAACTATACATGTATATATAAAACAAATATATAAATATATATATTATTGAAATTATTGCATTCAGGTATCAAAACCAATTTGATTTCCATAAACTACTTAATGTGGAGCTATTTGTTAGCTCAAATGAAAATTTCATTCTATCTGTGCAATTAAATTTCTTTCATATGCTTGTTTTTGAAGTGGAAAATAACACTATTTTAAATCTCAAATTTTCTTCTGTTCCCTTCACCTCTCCTCCTTCCTCCTACTTTCTCTCTTCCTTCCCCCCTCCTTCTTTCTCCATCTGTTTTTTCCCTGAACTGGATGATTTCTTTTTAGTGATTACATTCCTGTTTTGTTTTGTGTTCCTTCCTCAACACAGCTAGTTTTTATAATGTTTGAATACATTCCTGACTATACGTAGTGCTTGCCAATAGACTCGGTGTAGGTAGACTGTTATATAAGTTATTGCTTCTCTGCAGGCTGTGAACAGTTGGATCTTTGTCATTGACAGTTACAGATATTGGGAGCTGTTTTCTCTAGACTTACAGGATGTCTCAGTGGATCCTCATCTGTGCCAAAATAACCTGGTGCCATGCATGTACAATATGTCTGTGCTAAAAATTCCCATGAAAAATTTGGATGAGTAACCTCACAGGAAAAATAACTGGGATCTGCTATTTTAAAAACAGAACTAATGTGATTGTGTTGTTGCTTTCAAAGAGCAAAGAATATATTATGACTAAACATACTCCATTGCTCAACATCTCCTACATAAAACTGCATATCCTGTGCAGAATGCTAATTTACTACACAGATTAAGATGCTTGCTTGGTTTGTTTTTGATACTTTTTTCATGGTCACTGCAATAGTAAACACCAAATTCTCTTCTAAGAATATTTTTTACAAAAAGGGAAAAATGTGAGTGTGGTTGTTGCATAATTTCATGTCAACTTGATAAATAAGTGTAAGGGTAGGGTATAACCTGTCAATCACAGCCTAATTGAAACCTCCTTGTAGACTGGGCCTTCTCACGAGGGTTCTGGTAACTTCTTCTCTTTCTCCCTGTAGGTGAGCCAACCTCTTTCTCTGCTTCTGTCTTCCTATGGACAAGCCATGTGGAGCTTTGCTGAGACCTGAGTGAGCCATGCAGTGGAGACCTGCGGAGACAGCCCTGTGATGCTCCCACTGCCACGGGTTCCACAAGCGTTTTCACCCACCAGCCTGTGATCTTCCCACTTTTGGTATATTGATAGTGACAACATGATTCTGAAAAGGAATTTAAGTACTACTATCATCCATACATGCTAATATCGAGTTTATGGACTTGATTGGGAATGGGCTGGGATGTTTTCTCAATATATAATTACCCTTTGATATAAAGCTACATATATGTGAGTTTCTGGATTTGTTTTTTTCGTCAACCCAGACTAACAGTAAGATAATCAACTTTCAAATCAATGATGTCAATCACATCTTTAGCTAGGCAGGGGTAAGAACGCATAAGTCAGGGCTCCTTGAACTTCTATGTGCCTAAAAGTCACCTGAAGGCTTATGAATATTAATGTCCTGTACCTGTGTCATACCTACTGAAAGAGAGTCTTTTGGTGGGAGGCTTGTAGTAGAGATTTTGACAACTACTCTTGTTGAGTTTGATGTTAAGTGGTTCTAACATAGAGCACACTTCTATACATATTATGCTTATGTCAAGTTTGGAACTTTCTGGGGATTCAGTAGCAAATAGGTTTTCCACTTAGTTGAGTTCCTTTCTTTTTGAGCTTCTATTTGTTTAAGATAGTTGCATGGGATCCGAAATAGATGCTCGTGCACCTAGACACTTTAATAGAACAAATATTACTCACTAGAAAGGAATTCTTTCTTTTCAAATGTCCCCTTTCGATGGGACCTAGTGTGAATGTAATACTCCTGCTCATAAAACACCCCTGGGAAACAACCGACCAGTGAGTGGAGGGGAACTATGTCATTCCCTGAGCAGATGAACTTACCATGTTAATTATCTGAGGTACCTGCCTACTTTTATACCCTTCCTAGTGGAGACCTAACCTAAAATTGACCTCACTGAATGGAAATCAAGTATGTTTACTAGTCAGAAAAATGTCAGTGCCTTAAGGTGCTCTCAGAATATTTGTATTAGTCTTTTATTAGCTTCCCAAAATATCAAACTGAATTTTGACAACCTTAAACATTTTAAAGCATTTTTATTATCAAACTCTAACTTGTCATCGAATAATTTCCGACTCATAGAAACCACAAAGAGAGGGTTTCCAAGGTAAAACTCTTTTGAGGAATAGCAGGAGTTATTGTTCTCCTGAGGAGTGGCTGGTGATTTTGAACTGCTGACCTTATAGCTATCGTTCTACCACCGATCACCATGCAACCTGGGTTTCTGACTTTTATATTGGTTATGTTCTTTGTATGTCACAAAGGTATAGGGTAGGCTTTTAGACTTGTAGTATTGCTAATGAAGCTGAAAGCCCATAGAAATTTTGGTATTTGTTATTTATTTGAAGAGCAGACATTAAAACATAGGTCTCTGACAAGTTCAATGTTATAGGTTTTGTGGGTCTTTGAGTTCTTTTTTTTTTTGAAAATGCTACATCAATTGTCACTATTTATTAATATGAATAGCAATCTGAGAATATTTTCCATTGCTAGTCACAAAATTCATTTCAGTCTGGTTAATAGCATTACTTTAAGAGAAACTTTGCCCTGATGTTCAAATGACAACATGCTATATTCCTACCTCTTTTAGCACTCCACTTACCCATTTCATTCCATCCACAAGCATAGCCTTTTTATCTAGTTATAAAACAACAGAAGAACCTGAGGCCAAAAGTTTTCTTTTAATCCAGCAGGACAGAGAAAGTTATTTGTTCTGTGTCATGTCAACACCTGAACTGTTATCAAATCAGCCTGATTTGGATCTTGTGCCCATTTGTGGGGCACCATGATTGGTTCAATTATTGGATTAATTCCATAAAGCCTCACACTTGAAAATAAAGCCATCCCAAAAAAAGGTATCTATGAGAAAAAATTTCAGTCCTTGAGTCCCAGGACTGAAGGATTCCAAGTCACTTGGTGTCAGAAGTGACTCAATGGCAGTGGCTTTTTTTTTTTTTGGACTCATAAGCAGAATATTGAGAAGGAAAGGACAGAAAAAGCATCAAGAGGCAATGAAGGGATCCACATGATCTTTATACCAAAAAGAGCTAGTTGATGTTCCTTCATTCGGGGATTAGTATATTATCAATACCCAGTGAAAAGGAAGAAACCAACCTACGTAGAAGGCCCTAACAGCAAAAACAGCATGGATCCAGGAGTTGGTAAATGACTAAGTGAAAACCCTTACTGGAAACTAATGAAAACACGAATGGAAACACTTCCTCCTCCCTGCTAAGAAATATTGAAGACAGGTACCAGGGCAATTGACTGGAAAAGATCCATATTTGTACCCATTCCAAAGAGAGGTGATCCACCAGAATGAAGACATCATCGAATTCTATGAAGAATTTCACATGCAACAAAAATATTACTGAAGGGCTGAGCCCCAGTGACGTAGTGGTTGTGCGCGTGACCGTGGTCCACTGGGTTGGAGGTTCAAATCCAGCAGCAAGTCTGGACCTCCTACTCCCACCACCACAGGACAGTGATGCCCCCCCCCAAAAAAAATCCCAAAACAACAACAACAAAAATTTTACTGAAAATGATTTTTAATTGACAGAGCAGTCCCTTGATAGGAAATTGCCAGAAGTTAAAGACAGGTTCAGAAATGGAAGTAGAACATGACTGAAGGCAGAAAGGTTTTTTTTTAAAACAGGAAATAAAGGTTTGACCACATTTGAGTAATTATAAAAAGACATTAGACTGAGTAAATTTTAATAAATTATGAAGAATATTATGAAGAAATTAAATTCCATAACAATAAATTGTGCTCCTGTTGTACCTGCGCATAGATCAAAGCAGTGGTTTGCACAAGTG
Organism: Nesogale talazaci; assembly: GCA_004026705.1. Taxonomy (NCBI): domain Eukaryota; kingdom Metazoa; phylum Chordata; class Mammalia; order Afrosoricida; family Tenrecidae; genus Nesogale; species Nesogale talazaci. The sequence continues at coordinate 91,594 of PVJH01004622.1, forward strand.
AATACTGCAGGTTGCATGTTTTCAAATTCAGATACTGTGCGTATCCTTTCTCCATCTTGATTCAATTTGTTGGCTGAGCAAATCTGAGAAATTGGGTTAAAGGACAGCAGTACATCTTGATTGAAAGGAGCCTTATTAACAACCTACAGGATGTAAATAATACAAACTTCCTTGCTGAATGTCAACAAGACTTACAGCACTTCACAATGAAAATCAAAGACTACACCCTTTAGTACATAATACACTTCAATGCAGAGAAAGCAAACTTCTAATTGAACCAATACGGACCAAATATCATGATAAATAGAGAAAGATTCAAATGGTCAAGAATTCCATTTTTTAAAATCACCACAGATTTAATTATGCTGATAAATTATAAGATATCACAGAATACTTTGAACCGCAGAGGTGAGTTCAGTTCTAGACCCACCATGTGATAAAGGGAGTTCTACCAGTTGCTATCCAACTAGCAGCCTCATCGCTTTCCTAATGTGGAATTTTATTCCATAGTTGCCTCCCGCTTCATGAAAGATCCTTCAACGCCCTCCCTTTGAGAGAAGTTGGTAACGGTATCCGGTCACCATTCGCTTCTTCTATTCTCGGGGTTGTGGAGATTGATGTTCCTATGGTTGATTAATTCCTTGAACTAGTTGTTTCCAAGGATTCCATTTTACTTGCTTCCACAGTTGATGTCATGGAAGCAGCAATCAAGGAATCAAATGATTTATTACCTTTAGCAAATTTGCCGCAATATCTCTCTTTAACATTTTGTTTCTGTCATTATGACATTAGGTGTCATTGAGCCAATGCCAACCTTATGCACCATCCTCACACTTATCCCTATGTGTGAGCCCATTGTTGTAATCATGGTGTCAGCCAATCGCCTTGAGGACCTGGCTTTGAAATTTTTTTTTTGCCCTGTGTTGTCTTCCTCATCACAAAGTCAATGGCATACTATTGCCATATCACCTTCACTAACTCAACTTCTTTAGCTCTGCCTTCTCCTGTCCCCTTTTTTAAATTACGGATCTTGTAATTATATTCTCTCCACACAGACAATCTAAGAGAATGTTTCCACTTCTAGAGCCTTAAATTAATTACATTGGACAATTCTGTTTGTTATTTAAGGCAACATCATTCCAGATTCTAAGAATTATACTTTGGGCATTCGCTATTCAACCTACCACAGCTGTCATCTACTCAGTAAATTGTTTATGTTGCAAATAAGTTGAACATGTTTGTATAAGTCAATTTTAGAGTTCTCAATTTTGCTTCATTGATCTAAATGTCTACTTTATCTCAATATCACAGTTATGATTACTGTAGCTTAATTTAAAACTCTGAATTCATGTAGTATCAGTTCTCTAAGTCTATTATAATTTTTTCAAAAACAATGTTGCTTGCAGTGACTGCATATAGATAGAAATTTTAAAACATGTTTTCAATATCCACAATTTAAAGTGACCAGATTTTAAGTGGGATATCATTGACTGGGGTTGGGGGGCGGGGGTGCTGTTCTTGACTAAAAATTTGGTCTATATAGGGCAACAAAAATTTTCATAGAACACAAAAAAGAGTATTGTAATATATTTATTTTAATTTTCAAAAGCTGTGGGACATTGTTAAATTGCTAAAAATCGGAATGTCTCATCACTTTCTATAACCTTATTTAAAGGGAATATGATAGCAATAAGATTCAATAATCTTCTGGCCAGTGAACATATATACAAAAAAGTAAGTAAAGCAATATTGCTGGCATGCGTCCTATATCTACCTGCACAGGTTTATTCTTAACAAAGGACAAGTACTGTTAAATGTGTTTATGCAATGAGTGGATTGCTGCTGACAAGTTCTTTCAGTAATAAACTTGTTTTAAGTTCCTTTGTGTGTTAGTCCGGGTAGACTAGAGGAACAAATTTCAGAGACACGCATATAGGTATAAGGAAAGGGTTTATATACAAAAGAAATGTGACCTTATGAAGGTATCCCAATCCAGTCCAGTGCAAAATCATAAGTGCAATAATAACCCATATGACCGAAATCAGTCTATAAAGTCTGCTTCCGACTCAGGAAGTCACAGGTCAGTGGGTGCAGAATTCTGGCGCTGGCAGGGGTCTCCCCATGGCTCCTCGCTTCCAGGGCTCAGGTTCATCAACAGCATGCCACTGCAGCTTCAGAGATCTGTCTTCATCAGGGCAAAGCCATGTGGTCTTTCCGCTGGCTCCTCCAACTTCTCAGAGTCTGCATCTTGTCTTGCCTGTGGTTAATCATCTCTGAAACTAACTTCCAACAACTGGGGAAGATAGCTTCTCATCTTCATGAGGGAAATACCGTGAGATTTCCCAGGAGTCTCAGGTGAAAGCCATGCCCACACAGAGGCCTCATCAGCTACTCATTGGCTTTCTCCTGATTAACAGGCCAGACTCCACCCAAACATTTCAATTATAAAATTAAGATAAGCACATGACTGCCACACTTAGGCTGCCTTTAAAAAAAGAGAGACTTCTAAGGGGATCTAATGGACCAGTTAAACTTAGGGCAGAAAAGTCAACAAAAAAAAGTTTTGAGGACGTTTTGGGGAGACTCCAGAGGGGTACTCTTTTAAGATTGTTTTGAAGATAACAGATGGGCTTAATCAAATGGACATAATAAACAGAATCAAGTGGGTTTAGTAATATATAGGTTCCATATGAACACACTGAACAAACTCAAACCAAAGTCATTGTCATATAGCTGATTCCAACTTATAACAATCCCACATCAAAGGGTTGTTGTACCCTGTGGGTTTCCAAAGCTAATTTTTTTTTAAGTAGAAAGCCTGGTCTTTCTTGCATGGAGTGACTGGTGATTTATAACTGCTGACTCCAGCAGCCAAACGTGAAACCTCCATACCACCAGGAATCTGAGCACAACTAGCTGTTCTGGGGTTCTCCATTTCGGTGCTATCTGTAGTTTGTTTTGGTCCCCACAGTTGAAGGTGTTTGCATAATCAATAGAACGCATGTAAGCACTTTTCCTAGAATTCGCTGTTTTGAGTCAAAATCCACCTGATGTAAGTATTATTAGCTTTTATTCCACTCCCCCTTCTAAATTGAGCTTGAATTTCTGGCAGTCGCTTCCGCTGCACTGCTACAATTTTTTTTGAATGACCTTTAGTAAAAATTTGCTCTGTTTGATATTAGTTATATTTTGAACATTTCCACATTCTGTTGGGTCACCTATCTTTGAAATGGCCAGAAACATGGCTCTTTTTCAGTTGGCCAAGTAGCTCCCAAATTTTTTGGCATAGGTAAGTGATTCTTTCCAGTGCTTCAACAGCTAGGGAAAATATTTCAACTGGTATTCTGTCAATTCTTGGAGCCCTGCTTTTTACCAATGCCTTATGTTCATCTTGGACTTCTTCCTTCAATCCCATCAGATAATGTTGGCTTTTTTCATGCTTCTCATCTCATTCAATATTTTGCCCAAATAATTTTTTTAATACCGCAATTCAAAGTTTGGATTTTTCTTGAGTTCTTTCAGCTTGCTATATGCTGAGAATGTCCACTTCTTTCCATTTTCTAATGCCAGGTCTTTGAACACCTAATTATAACCCTTTACCTTCCTTTCTCAAACTGCCTATTGAAATCTTCTGTTCAGAAATTTCACGTCATCCTTTCTTTCATTTGTCTTAGCTACTCCATGATGGAGAGAATAGTTCATTGTTATCTGTTATATGGCTCTTATTGGGCTTCTATTTTCTTTGACTTCAGCTTGCCATGACATGTTTAATTGATAGTCTATTCCACAGTCAGTTTCTGGCCTGATATTGGCTGCTTTTGAGCTTCTTCTTCATTCTTTCCAATAGGTGGAGTCAATTTTATTTCTGTGTATTCCACCTGGAGAGAACCACTTGTGTGATCCTCATTTATGTTGCGAAAAGACTATTGGAGATGAGGAATTCATTGGTCTTGCAAAGTTCTTTCATGTGATGTCCACATTGGTTTCTATCAGCAAGGTCATATTTTCCAACTACTTTCCCTTTGTGCCATAATTATCAATAATTACCAATTCGTCTAGAAGCATAGTTGATCAATTACCAATCCATCTTGATGCATATTAGATCAATTTTAAATTGAAGATATTGACAGAACTCATCAATTTTTTCTCATTAGCATTAGTGCTTGGTGTGTAAATTTGAATGATAGTTACAATGACTGGTTTTCTTTTTTTTAAATCCTTTTGCTGGGGGGCTCACACAACTCTTATCACAATTCATACATAAGTCCATTGTGTGTCAAGCACATCTGCACATCCATCCTCTGTCCTCATCATTCTCATAACATTTGCTTTCTTTTTTTTTAATTAAAAATCATTTCATTAGGGGCTCATACATCATTTTTCCAATACATAAATAATCATACTGTAACAAGAACCCTCGCACTTCCACTGCCCTCATCATTCTCCAACCATCCACCCTTTCCCCCAGCCCCCGGTGTCGGTTCCTCCAACCCCTCTCCTGTTCCCCTGCTCTCTCTCCCCCATCAACCCACAATACTTTATAAATTATTATTATTCTGTCATATGTTACCCTGCCCGACACCTCCCTCAGCCCATTCCCCCATGCCCATCCTCCAGATAGGTCATATGTAGATCCTTGCAGCTGGTTCCGTCTCTACCCCACCTTCTCTCCACCCATCCGGTAGTTCCAATGTAACCACCGGTCCAAGGTGGCTCATCCATCCTGATTTCCCCATATCTCCAGCCCCCCTCTCCACTAGTGTACCTTCTCCAGTCCATCCGGATGTGCAAGGTAGAGTTGGGATCATGATGGTTGGGGGGTAGGGAACATTTGCTCTTATCTAATACATTGGTATCGACTCCTCATTTTCCCCTCTCTCCCTGCCGCCCCCCCATAAACTCTTGGTATTTATAAATTATTATTACTTTGTTATATATTACACTCTCTGATGTCTCCCTTCACCCACTTTCACATTGTTCATACCCCAGGAAGGAAGACATAAGTAGATCTTTATAATCTGTTCTCCCTTTCTACCCCACCTTCCCTCCATCTTCCCGGTATTGCCACTCTCATCACTGGTCCTGAAGGGGTTGTCAGTCCTGGATTACCTGTTTTGGACTCCTGTCTGTGCCAGAGTATATCCTCTGCTTTAGCCAGATCTGTAAGGTAGAATTGGGATCATGATAGTGGGAAGGAGGAAGCATTGAAGAACCAGAGGAAAGTTGTATGTTTCATTATTGCTACACTGTACCCTAAGTAGTTTGTCTCCTCCCCTCAACCTCTCTGTAAAGAGAAATCTATTACCTTCAGATGAACTTTGGGTCCCCAACCTCTACTCCCCCTCATTTACACTACCAAAATTTTGAGTTCCTTGATGTCTGATATCTTCAACACCTGTGGTCACACAAACTGGTGTGTTTCTTCCATTTGGACTTTGTTGCTTCTGGGCTAGATGGCTGCTTGTTTATCTTCAAGCCCTTAAGACCCCAGAAGCTATATCTTTTTCTTATAGATAGATTTCTTGTATGAGTATAGGTTGCACTTCAACCTACGATTTGTAAGGATTTTTCAAATGTGCTTGCTGTTTGCCTACTTCTCCATTTAATTCTGTCAGTTTTTACCTGCACAGAAAGTCCAAGTGTTACAAATACATTTTTAGGTGTGTCTTACAGTTGGTTTTTTTGAATGTATAGGTAAGTTGGAACCGGTACACATGCTTCTTATTTAGCCTTAGTTGAGTGTAAGAAATGGTTGGAAGCCACTTCAATTATTTAAATGCTGTATTTGCAGCAAGCAAAGGTGGATTATTAGGATTTGTTGTGAGTAGGATTTGGCTGGCTCATTTTAAAGTAGGGGCAAATTTGCATAGCATTAAAGGGTAAGTGACAGTTATCCTCCTGTTGGGTCCAGAGGTTATTTACATTTTGAAAATATGTTTAAGCAAATCCATTTATGATCTAAATGTCATTTGATGAGTTTTCTCTTTAAACATTTTGAAATGCTTTCCCTTTACATATCATAATGCCCTTTAGGTTGTAACTTCATGCTTTAAATTAGTATTTGTTTGTTCTATCATTTTTCATTGTTCTACTTTCATCTTACCAATTTCTTTAAGTTATTTCCCTAGTAAATAGAAGATGGCTCAGTCTTGATCTTGCTAATTTTATTGCCTAATCTGTCTCTGACTTTAATTGCATTATTTAATAATTATTAATATGACTGTAATTATTTTGTAAAAATTTAAATGGAGGGTTATTGGTATTATATTATTTGTAAATTCTCCCCTGCATTTCCTTGTTTCTTGCTTGGTATCCCCTTTTAAGGCTTAATAATTTATTATACTCTTTAATTTTGGTATATAGGCTATTTCTCTAGACCATTTTAATTTTTGTCAGTGTTTATTATAAGTAATGATGTCCACTAACACTATTATGATGAAAATTTTTATTCTGCATAGGACATGTGAATCCTGCACTTTGGAAATGTGGTGAGTAAGATAAAGGGTTGCATTTGAATTTTATTTGCTATTCATAAATTACTAAGTGTAAATTGCCACATTTAGCAAGAATATATATATATATATTGTATTGGATACCACAGTTCTGAAGACTGTAACACACATCCTGGCTATATCACTATTTACCTAGAATGAACATGTTACTTTGAATTAAAGTGTACGTGAACATGTAATATCACATATATATTTATACATATGCATATGAGTAAGCCCAAGAATATTGCTGAAAATAATGAGACATTTGGTCTTTTTCAAATATAAAAATTTAAAGCTTCTGTTTCTCAGCATAATCTTAATCTGTTTTTTTATGCTGTGAAAATCTATGCATTTCTGTAGGTGGTGTTTCCATCTCCCCAAGACTTCTCCTGACAGGTTGCTGTCTTCATTGTAAACTATGACAAATCATCAGTCTTGACTTCTTGGAGGGACTGCAACTACGTTCCTCCTGAAGGTCCCTGGAGTTGGCCTGGTGGTTACAAATTGGGCTGTGAGTCACGTGCCAGTGGTGGAAAACAACCAACAGCTTCGCAGGGGAAAACCTGGGCTATCTACTTTCTTGGAAACACACAAGGGTTCACTCAGACCCAGCATTAACTCTTGGTTTGGTGGTAAGTCTGGGGAATAAAAAGAAGGATTGGTGGGCAACTTCAGTGCAGGGCAAGATTTTCTTCACGAACCTGGATGAATGAACAGGTACATTATAACAAAGGAAAAACAAAACTCCTCAGCTCATTTTCTTCCCAATTCTGTTTGAATTTTCTTAAAGAAGCTTCCTAATAAAACCTCCCTGCTTGTGTTGTGTCCTTCAAGATAACGTCTGTACATTTTGGGAATCCCCAAACAATCATCATAACCTTCTGAGGTGACTTCTTGAATGCAATTGGCTCAGCAGAACCCTTTTGGAGGCTTGTTTTAAGGGGACCTCTTTTTGGAAGGCAGCTTGACAGGAAAAGATACCTCTCGGACTGAGAAAGTGTGTCTGTGTCTATCCAGTGGTTGAAAAGGGGTGCCTGCACACGTTTTATTTGGAATAAATCCATGCATATATTTGAACTAGAACCCTGAGCACAACACATTTTTACTTATTTCCCTTGATGTGTATGTATGCATATATTTTAAAAGTCGTTTAATTATAGCCAGAGGAAACAATTATAATTTGTAATTACCCTGATTCATAAGTACTCCATAATTCACCATTTTTCATGCCTCTTACTTCTTTCTGGTTATTTTGTTTCTTATACTGCCATTTCCCTTACAGCCAACATATATTTTGAGTAACTTCCAATTTAAGAGACTCTTCAAGAACTTTAACAGACAATGTTATTCTGTTTTGACCCATAAGCTTTTCGCAGGCTGGTTTTTATGTAGATTGTAGAAATGTAGAAATGTAGATTTCTTCCTAGCATCTTAATCCTGAAGCTCCCCCAGAATTGGGTAGTCATGGATGACCCTGATGATATTGAAATACTTGGCGGCATAGCTGCTAGAAGCACAGTAATGTGCCAGGCAACATGCTGGGACAAACTGACAAACCGGCAGTGGGTTAGGAATGAAAGGATTAGTAGGCCGTTCAAACCAACTGTAAATAATTAGCTTTTGATAAACACTAAATTATTAAAGAAGTACAACAATTAGGCTTATCACATGAGACTAAAATGTGATTTTTAGACTGAGTCGCACATCAGATTTGCCATTCCCCTGTTTTATGGGATAATTTCAGTTACTTTATTTAAAAATTCAAAGAGGGTATAAATAATAAGTGACTTTTCAATGTTTTATAAGATTCTGTGAAAAATATGATTTTCCTCAATTTTTCTGTCAACAATAAAGTGTCAAGCAGCAATCATTGCATGCAACTGCATTTGTGAGCATACTACAAAAATCCCTTTACTGATATTCATGAAGAACTGTTGGTTCACCATATACATAGTTTTCAAAATCCTCATTAAACTTTGAAAAATTTTTGCAACCAACTTTAACTGTCAGAGAGCAGAATAATTAGCCATTTCACCTTGCCTAGGGAGGCTCAGCTTCATAAAATGAATTTTTACTTTTGCAATATATGTGAAAATTTTTTTGCTGATTTGGTTTCTATACATAGTTTTAGGAATCAAAATGAAATTCTTATAATGAGTCCCATAAATTTTATTCTAGCAAAAGGAATTAAATAAGAATGTAATTAAGTTCAGAGAATGAAATAATAAGCAAGTTAGTCTGAACACTGAATTTCTGAAGTCTGGCTACACTGTAGTCTATTTTTTCTATTATTTAAGTCTGATGCTTTCTTCTTGAGCATTCCCTTGTATATTGTACTTATAAATGAATGGATGGTTGTCTCTGGAGGGGATTAAAACTAATTGTTTGGGAAAATACATTTACACAATTAAGCATTTCTTTTTAAAGATAAACTGTATGCATTATGTGCACTTTATAATCTCTTAAATTACTAAACCCTGTGAGTATTTTGCAGCTGTACTCAATTTTTGCAACTCAACGTTGTTTTCCAAAGACACCAGAATTATTATACAATTAAAGGTTGTCGGGGAAAAGTGATTTGAAATGCATGTTAGCTATGAATGGGAGGGTGATCTATGTTATTGATTTGTTAGTATGTGTATTTCTTTCTCTGTTTTTCAATCTTATGTATGCTTAGTGCTAGTATTTTGAAGGTGTTTATGTGCAATATGTAGGTAACCTTTAAAAGTCATCCTTGAGGATTCTAATTATAGTTCTGCACCTAATGTAGCTAAATTAATTACACCAACTCAGAATCACCCTGGCTAAGAACTTCTCAAAAGGACCCTTTGAGGTGAAATTTTTAAGGAGTTGACTACTTACCTAAATTTTGTCTGTTCTAATCTATGAGGAGCAAAGACTTCATAATCTGCTTTCTTAATGATGACAGCCTTGGCCTCCCTATGGAATCATTTTCCTTTATCCTGTAGATTAACTTTGACTGGGAAGCAACTCTATGGGACACAGTAACAACAAGAGCTTCTTTTTCTTTCTATGTGAGCTCTTATGAAACTTCTTCCATGGAAGATGAAATAAAATTTTAATAATTGTTTGCATTGCATGTAACATAAAAATGAGTATATAGTAAAAATCTGCATATTTCCCTTAATTCCATGTCTCTTTCTTTCTGTCTCTTTTCCCCTTCTCACCCTAATATGTAAGTCCATGATTTCAATTTTACAGTATTTATTTTGCTAATAACCGCCTTCTAATTCATCACATTCTATGGGAAGGTGGTCTGAATTTGCCTCTTAGCTTAGCCTTTTGAACTACTGTCAAATACCCTCTTGTACTTACCAATGGACTCCCTAACAATCTTTCACATACACTGGTAGAAGAATCAGAGTGTGGGCCAAAGAAAAATGGATGTTCTCTCAGCATAGGTGCTTTTGGAGGAATATTAATGTCAACTCGGCAAATTTCTTATCTTTTTTTCCTTACTGTTGCTTCAGCTAAAATATTTTTTTTGTTTGCTTTTTTTGGGGGGGTTATCACTGCCCTCTGGTGGTGGCAGTAGGAGGCCCAGCCTTTGCTCCTGTGGAGCCGCTGCTGGAATTGAACCTCTATCCCGGTGGGCCGCAGTCCCGCGCACAACCACTACACCACTGGGGCTCAGTCTTAAATATATTTTTGATTGTTCATATGTACATTCTTGAGTCTTATTGGAGTATGGCAGACATAGAAGTTTATAGTGATGTTTTGACTCATCTCCTGCTAAGTATGTGACTGACATTTCTAATTTTTATTTTGAATTGTTCAACACATGAGTAATATTTTATCTAAGCACTAAAAATGGTACCACTTGCACAAAATAATTTGTCTTAGTAAAATTAAATAATAGCAATACGTGATTGAATACATCATAGTCAGATCATTTATTATTGTCACTTCCCTTCCCTCATGGTAGTCGCTCAATCCACATTTGAGTTAAATGATTGACAAGTATATTTTAATAACTGTTCAAATTGATGTTACTGATAAGGGTCTCATATGTAATATGAATAGAGAACGTCAACAACTCAACAAAAACACAAATAACCGCATCAAAAACTAGGTAACGGGCAAACTGACAATACTCCAAATAAGATAAGGAAGTCATCAATCATCATATGAGAAGATGGTCAGTATCAGGGCGCTTTTATGAACCATTAGAGAAATTCCAATCAAGATCACAGTGATAAACGATGTCCCTCTCACTAGGCTGGCCAAGATAAAGCAAGCTGGAAAGTAGGAAGCTTTATCTAGTCCTTGCTGTTGGCTATTCAAGATGGAACAGCCATTGGAGAAAACAGTCTGCTGCTTTCTTTGAAAAAGAATGAGGACGAGAGCTGCCAGAGGACCCAGTCATTCCACACTTGCATATATACACTAAGGAACTAATGGAAGGACCACAGAACAGATACTTGAGCAGATGTATTTATCACAGGACTGTCCACAATAGCAAAGTGATAGAATAGCGTTAAGTGCCCATCAGTGACTGGATAAATAAGATATAGTGCATACCTACAGTGGAAGACTGCTCATTAGTTAAAAAAAAATAATTTTCACCACTGCATTTAGTATTTGGTACGTGTGTTTGAATTTTAGTTATATTAAATGATCTTTCTTGTAGGCATGTAGACATCATCCTATTACAGACAGCACTGTACTTCAAGATAATTCATGAAATGTTCTTTTTGATGACGTATTCAAAACCCTTCATCCTGAATTTTTCATTTGCAGTTCAGTAAACCATATGATTGTCTGGTGTATAATTGTCAATGACAGCTCATTTCAGTTCACTGGTGCTTTGAATATTGATGTATATCCATTTCATTTAATTTTGACAAATTTAAATATTCCTAGATTCATACTTTATATGTCCCACATTCTAATTTTCAGTGATAGTTTGCAGCTCTTCCTCCTTTGAGTTCTATTATCCATGTCATTGAGGTTGACTCTACTTTGAGGAAATATAGTTTCCCAGTTGTATTTTGTGTGCCTTCTAACTGATTATCAGATGATATCTACTGCTATTCATAAAGTTTTCAGTAGCTAGTCTTTCAGAAATGGACCTCTCTAGTCTGTCTTAGTTTTTAAGTGCCACTGAAAGGTGTTCACCACCAGTTATACTTGTGGTTTTTGAAATAACCACAAATGGCATAACTTCCAGGATTGTAAGAGCACACAAACCACCCCAGTGGTGGGGTGACATCAGACAAACCAACCACCCCAGTAGTGGGGTGACATCAGGCAAACCAACAGGCAAATAGTGACTGGATATGAGGAGTACATATGGTTTCTTCTCTTTGTTTTTGATGTTTGAAAATTTACATTAATTTTAAGGTAATCTCAACTTTTTACATTTATTCAAATGATAGAAGCCAAATCATGAGAATATTATATTGAGCAAAATGAGTCAATATATTGTTGAGTAAAATAAAATAAAATACAAAAAGTGTATATTCTCATTTTCTTTAAATTACAATGTCATGTAAAAATAATAAAATATTATTAATTAGTGGCTATCTAGGTTAAGGAATGTAAAATAAAGGAAATGGTACCTGACCTCTTCTAGCTACACAAGGAAGAAGGGAAATCATGATCATCATAACTAGCCAAGACCAATTCCTAGGAAACTGAGATCAGATAAACTTTAGACATGTTGTCAGATGGGATCCGTTCCTGTTGGAGGACATCATGCTTGATAAAGTAGAGTGTCACAAAAAACATGTAAGGCCCTCAATGAAATGTTCTGTCACAATGGCTACAACAATGGGTTGAATCATAGTAATGACTTAGAGGATGCGACAGTGTCAGGCAATGTTTCCACTATTGTACATAGTGTTGTTATGAGTTGGAACTAACTCCACAGCACTAACATCAAATACACACACACACACATGCATACACATTATATATGTATATATGCATATATGCATATGTATATGTGTGGCTCTGCATTTATTTTCACACATATATATATATCCTTTGGTGTATACATGATTGCATATAAAATGATACTTCACCTGTGTGGATATTTTTTATCTGTACACACATATACAAAAGTTATTCAAATACCTCAAAGGGTTTGAACTATTTGAATCATAATCTTATGGAATATCTCAATCAATTGATATAATATCATTCATAAAGTTCACTTCTATATCATATTTAATGAATCATGTCTAAGGCCCGAAAAGCTGACAAGTAACCCTTTCAGCACAAACTGTTAGTCTAAACTGCTGCAAGAGAGATGAAAGAAAGAAAGACAAATAGAAATTAGTTGACAGGACAAATAATCTGGAACCTGTGCCCGAATAAAATACGGGGAGCTGATACCAAGAGCTTAAGTAGAAGGAGGATGTTTCAAGAATGATGGTGGCAACAGATGTACAAATGTGGTCTGCATACAATTGATGTATATATTGATTATGATGAGTTGTGTGAGCCCCCAATATAATGATTAGAAAAGTTTCCCTGAAGCAATTGCCCTTAGGTCCTTCCCAAACCTTGAGCTGAAGCTACCTTGTACTACAATGACAAATTAAAAGAACAGATCAACTCACACAATAATAACTATTTACCATAAATATTGTTATTCTTTAAAAAAATCACATCCATGAGGCATAATAGCAAAGAGAACTGTATGAGGGACAGGGAAACTAGATTAATGGAAGCAGAACTAAATTGGAAATTAGAATGTCACACACTGTGAAAAACGTAGCAAATGCCAGTGAACCTCTCAGGTAGAAGTTGTGGAATACAAAAGTAAATCATTGCGAAAACCCTCATAGAAAATATAACAAAATGTTGAAAAAATGCAAAAAGAAATAAAAACAAAGGTATGTTAAACCCTTAGCCAAATTATCTGCCTTGGGTTGTATTTGCATCATGTGATTGGGATGTATTTAATGTATTATGACATGGCATATATAGTATATACATAGACACGTGTATACATACATACATACATATATGTACATTAGACATGACTTCCTTGGTTTTAAGAGTGTGAAGTCTTCTTTTAATTCATAGTTACTGAATATTCACAGGTGCATACCATCTATTGTAATCTACTGCCAAGGTGTGGGTTGCCTCTGTCAAAGCCATTGCAATTATCTTGTTCAGATTCTCTAGATTACTTTAAAACATAAGATTGGTAATATATTAGAATGAATATCAGCAATGCTTCCATTTAAAAATTGCACAAACTTGATGTTTGGCATGGTGAGGGATTCAGAATGTAATTAGATTTCATCTCTTGATTACAAACCGATTTGATTCGCTTGGCATTGCTTCCCTTTGTCCTCTGTGAATCAGAATGTTAAGCATCTACTTTGTCTCAGGAAGGAAGAGGAGCACTTAGTGTGTTCAAGGAGCTGAAAGTGCAAGTAACTGTGCCATACACTTCCCATCTTATGGCGTAGATCAATGCATAGTTGATTTATGACATCTGTTGACTTTTCTAAAAGTATGAAACAGTGAGTGTAGTTATACCTCAAAATATATGATTCTGGATGCTACACATTTCATAATGGATACCACAACTAAGTAAGAGTATCAGACAGTAAGTCTTAAATGAATTCAACATTCTTAGTCTATAGGACACTAAGTTGACTAACATATATGAAGAAATATTTTTTCTAGGTGAAAGTCAACAACAACAAAAAAGCATTCTGGGAAATGTTGGTTAACTGCTTCTAAAAGATGATAGGATTAAAGATTCACTGCCCTTGAGCCAATCCCCACTCACAGTGACTCTGAAGAGCAGGGTAGCATTGCTCCTGTGCATCGCCAAGACTGTGAATCTTGGCAGAGTGAAAGTCTCATCTCTCCCTCAAAGAGACCGGTGGTTTCAAATGGCTGTTCCGATGGCTAGCAGTTCAATGTGGAACCATGACATCACCAGGTTTCTATGAAGAAAAAAATAAAGGCATGCTGAATTATCCATAACTTCAAATTATATAGTTAGAAAAACAGATTAGAATGATTGCTGAAAATTAAGTTAAATATTGTGGAAGAAATTTAGCCCAAAGGACAAGCTAATATGGTATCTTTTCCCGTCATCCTTACCAAATGATAAATTGTTCAAGTTCTGTTTGGACTCTTGCAATTATGAGACTATTTTATCTGGATGAGTGAGCCTATACTCCTACTACATACTTTAATTAAAAATATTCAGCAGGCATTTTTCTTCATAGAATATCTGTAAGACATTACTTATGAAAATGAAATCTAAAATGCAGGCTAAATGTAAAAATATATCATAAGATATTTGATTCTACCAGCTTTTGGTGGAAAGAAAAATTGTTCTATTTCTAGTTGCACTATGACTCCAATATAAAAATAATTGGGAAGGAAAGATCCAATCGACCTTACTTTTGTAATTCATTCAGTTTTGGCCTGATATACATTGGAGATGAAGATATTATTACTCTTTCCCCATTACTCTTTCTCATCCATGACAATGACCTCGATGCAGCATCGCTTGTCTCACTTTCTTCCAGTGTCTCCTGTTTCAATTTCTCCCTCTTTCTTAACCCTCTACTTTTGGGCAAAGACTATCCTCTGACCTTAAATAGAAGATTCTAGAGGTATGACCTTAAATGAAGATTCTAGAGGTATGAGAGTGGGTATATATGACATTTCCCTGGCTTCAGAAATCCTCAAGAGCAGTTCTACCTTGTCTTAGAGGGCCACTATGGGATAGAATGAACTTGATGGGAGTGGCCTTTTAATCTTATCCAATAATAGCTGTTTTCTCTTTGGCTTATAAATTTCTTCTATTCTAGATATTACAGAGCATAAGAAGCAAACCAGAAACTCCTCATTCATACGTGACATTGTACTTTACTCCAATACCTATGTCCATGTAACTATTTGTAAATAATTACTTCTCCCATTATGTCATATTAAACTCATGTTTTCAAAACTTGCCTCTATGTACCAGGTATTTGATCACAGACCATTCAGTTTTATAAAGCATTAGAGCAAGAGAGGTTCTAGTAAGCACCTAAAATGTAAATGCCCACATTTTACACTTAAGGCAACTGTAGTCAAGATAAACAAGTGGGTTTAAGATCACAAAAATAGTATGATTTCTAAAAGAAAACAAAATTATATTATTAAATGTTTCAAATGACGTGAATATATTTTCTCCATTTATTTTAAATATAGATATACCCATTGCAATATATAGGTATATCAGTGAAAGCTAAATATCTTACTAATTATAAATCAACAAGTTATATAATGTTATTTTGCAAATTTTATAGAAAAGGAACTGAAGTCCAAAGAAATTAGGAAACTTAACCAAGAACAAGAACTTTGTTACAATCTGACTTTGTTTCTAACTGACATCAGATACCTGTATTCATTAATAGAATTTAAAAAAAATAGAACCAGTAAAGCCACAATATAATGCAAACTTCAAAGATCTAAAAACACCTGTCATTAAATAATTTGGTATGCTTTTGAAATACTTTTTCAACTTTATAAATTTTATATTTCTGTGTGTTTTATGTAATTAAAATGATTCTCTCATATATAGCTTACCCTTTTTTTACTTAAATCATTTTATTGAGATCTCATACATCGCTTTTCACAATACATAAATAAACATACTGTGTCAGGCACATTCACATGTCCACTGCTATTATCGTTCTGCAATCATCCGCCTTTTCCCTTGAGCCCCTAGTATCGGTTTTTCCATCCCTTCCCCTCTTCCCCTGCTCTCTCCTTCCCATCAACCCTCAATACTGTATAAATTATTATTGTTCTGTCATATCTCACACTGCCTGATCTCTCCCCAAACCCACTCCTTTGATGCCCATCCTTCAAATAGGAGCCTATGTGTATATCCTTGCAGTTGGTCTGTCTCTCCACCCCACCCTCTCTCTATCCTTCCAGCAGCTCCAAGCTAACCACTGGCCCGAAGGGGCTCATCCATCCTGGGCTCCCCATATCGACAGCTCTCCTCTCCACCAGTGTACCTTCTCCAGTCCATTTGGATTTGTAAGGTAGAGTTGGTACCATGATGGTTGGAGTGGGAGGAAGGCTTCAGGAACTAGAGTAAGCATGTATGCATCATCACTGCCCGCCTACCCTTTGACTGGTCTGTCTCCTCTCCGTGACTCCCCTGTAAAGGGGTGATCAATTAATTACCCACCAGTGAGCCTTGGGTTCCCACCCTGCTCTCCAACTCATTCGTAATGATGTGATTCTTGTTCTTTGATGCTCGATACCTACTCCCTTCAGCCCCTCTTGACCACACATGCTGGTGTGCTTCTTCTATGTGAGCTTTGCTATTTCTGTGCTGAATGGCAACTCGCTTATCTTCAAGTCTTTGAGACTCCAGACATTCAATCTTTTGGTAGCTGGGCACCATCGTTTCTTCTACTCTGTTTGCCTCTTTATCCATTTGTTTTCAGCGATATTGGGAGTCAATTGGTCCATTGATTTTGATTTTTGTTCTTTGATGTCTGATACCTGATTGTTTCAGCACCTCATGCTCACACAGGCAAGTGAGCTTTTTTATGCTGGGTTTTGTTTCTCCTGAACTTCATGGCTGCTTGTTTTGCAGTTTACCTTTTATTGAGATATAATTCACTCCTTCAAAGTATGTAGTTCAATGATTTTTTTTCTGCACTCACGGTGTTGAACAACAGTCACTATTATCAAATTTTAGAGCATTCTAATCATCACAAAATTTAGTCCCAAGTCTATTAGCTATCACCAACCTTCCTCAGATACTTTCTATCAATAATCTTGTATAAATTTGTTTGCACACATACAAAGGGTCTTCAAAACTTTGTGGAATAATTTCATTTCCTTTCATGATAGATATGTTAACTGGACATTTCTGACTTGGAGTGGAGTCAGACATGTTAAGAGGCAGTTTGATGACACCTCCGTGGGGTGTGGCTTTTTTGACATAGACAACCTCCCTCTGCCACTTCATTTTCCTTCTCCCTGGAAGCTCACTGAGATTCCCCGTCTGCCTCCAGGGATGGCCTCACGAGGGCTATCCAACTCTGAGCACCACAGCTCCTGGCCATGATTCAAAACACTGTGGGTCCCTGTGACAGCACTCAGCACGGATCTCCCTGCTTGGAGCTTCACCTTTTGCCTTCATTCCCCTTCATCATGCATGAGCGTGAAGGACCTCGACCTGCAGCAACGTTGGTTGCACTGAGCTGATGTAAAGCTGCTTCTTGATCTAAAAGTTTCGGTGTGCATAGAAAAGTGTCCCTGGTTTATTTCTCTCAACAACTCAGCCCAACACACCTTTGATTCCTTTTTTTATTATTTATTCTTTGAAACCCCAAGGCAGGTTTTCATTGCCATTTGTCCATCTGCTTGCTGTCTGTAGTTGTTGCTGGAAGCTGCACCGTTGGTAGTTTGTGACCAGCAATGTCACCCAAGGTGGAGAGGTTTTTTCAGCAGAGCTTCTAGAAGTAAATAGACTGGGACGAAGGAAGACTAGCCATTGGAAACCTTCTGAACAGGAATGAAAAATGATCTGACAACGTGCCAGAAGATTAATCCCTCCAGTTGAAAGGCACACAAACTTTGGCTAGGGCAGAGTTGACTAGAGCGTGAGATATCCCTTCAAATATAGAGCATCAAATATAAAGCCTTTGTAAGCTCATAGCCACATCCCAGTCCACCGTTAGAACCAGGTCTGGTATTACATGCTGAAGTACAGCTCTATCTTTCACCGAGTTTAAAGCTTCATGGAGCACCAACTTCTCCAGCTCCAACTCCAGCATGAGCACTAATACCAGAACTAGGCACAGATCTTGCTGTAAGACTAGAATCTGTATAGTGAACTTGCTGTAAAACTTATCCAAGGGTCACCTGCTCCAGGACAAACACTGGAGCTCTGGCTAGCATCAGCTGTCCCATCATCAGCTAAGACAAAGGCACCAAGTAGAGTCCCCTGTAGCACCACATAGATAGCATGCGCCACATTCAGAACCTTCTCTAGACCCGGCGCACCACATCCAGGTGTGGCTAACTGCTCCTCCACTAAAAACAGAGCTGGACAAAGCAACAGGTGATCAGTCAGCAGCCCCAGCACCAGTGCAGTCTCCTTGGGAAAGTCTGATTTCCGTCCTGCACAACTTGCAAAACCGACCCCAGGACCAGCTACCTCATGGAACTCCTTTACTCACCCTAACAATAGTGCTGGATAGAACAAGAGAAATTCATGAAAATAAGAAATCTAGACAGAAAGTCTAACATAGGATGCCATGCATTAGGGGCAGGGAACATAGAGAGAGGTTGCTTAATGGGTATAGGGTTTCTGTTTCTGGTGATGGAAATGTTCTACAAGTAGATCATGGTGATGGTTGGCTTGTATTGTGAAAATATATAAAGAAGCTCAATACAGACTTTTAAATAATTAAAATAAAACTTAATTTAAAGTAGTTGACACCATAAAATATATACTGCTTTTTAAAAGGAAAATACTACCATAAAACAAAGAGAGAACATTCGGGTTAAAACAGGAAGATTTTGGTATGAGAGCTAACAATCTCTGGCTGGGGCTCAGGAGCTAGTAGAGAGGAAGAACAGAAGTCGTCCTAGCTTCTTGTGCCTAGGCCTGTGATGAAGATGGAAGAACTGGTGCTAAAACTAGCTTTGTGTTGAAGCAGGAGCTGGTTCTACTTCAGCAGGAAGAGGCACAGAAATAAGCTGAACCCAACCAGAGCCTCTATGTGGGTACTTGAAGATCTGCTACTAAATCAAGCGACCGAGTTGCTGCAGGAGCCTGATCTAGCTCAGCAGGTGGTTCTGCAACTTGTTCTGATGGTGACTGGAGACAAAAATATGGCTTACAGAAGTGTTCCCATCTGGCATCAGAACTTGATCTGTTCATGAAAAAGCTGGTACTCAATCTACCTGTTGTGCTGCTGCAAGAATAGAATCTCACTCAACAGGGGTCCAGACACTGGTTCTCAACATAGCTCAGGGTGAGAATCTAGCTCAAGAGAGACTTCCCGTCTACTGCTGGTGCTGCACCTGCTGGTGGGCGAGGTGCCCCCCTAATGTTAGTGCAGGAGCAGGATCTACCTCAGAGGGGGGTAAAGCATACAGTTATGGAGGGGGTAAAGGGAGAAAATGTAGCACCCCTTCACACTGTGTGCCTGGTGCTTTTGCTATAATTGGGCTTCTAAGGATCCACCTTAGAAGGAGGCACACTTGTCGGTTCTGAAGTGATCTGAGCTTATGGAGTACATAGTCCTCTATCAAGCCCCACCCACCTCCAACAGGACAAGACAAGATACAAATGACGTAGTGTTGCTGCTGATTCAGATGATGAAAATCACACAACACAGCTAGCTCTTCGTCTGGTGCCGGTGCTGAAGTCGGACAGAGCCACCGGTGAAGTGTAAGCACCTGTGAGGGCTCAGGATTTGGGTGCATATCGTCCAGTACAGAGGACCAAGAATACCAGGAGCTGGAGTGAAAAGGGCCCACAATAACTAGATTTAAGAATTGAGGAGCTGACAAAACATGAGAAGGCTCTGTCAGTACAGACATGTTGAACCCAAGATGACTAAAGGTCTCTGAGTGATGAGGGGCCTTTAAAAATGTGCCTATGTGCAGAAGAGGTCCCATATATGACTCTGATCTGCCTGGAGAGCCCAGGTGGCCATATCTCTCATCTGACAGTGGTCCTGGACCACGGGGTGTGCAACCTACCGAGGCATTCGTCAGGCAAGGGAACCAGAGTCTGAGGGAAGATCATCAAGAACCCAAGCTGAAGGCTCTCTTCTTTGGATAGTGTTGAGAGAATCTTGGGCCTTAGCTCAGCTCAGCAAGGACTTGGGCAAAAAAGAGGAGGCAGATACTTAATAAATATTAGGACTGATGGATGAATGATGTGTAATCAATTGATATGGCTGTTTTAACCCTAAGCCATTCTGTAATGTATTATAATTGTAGACTATATGCCCATGACTCTAATTCCATTGAATTAGAAGGTCATTGAAGGTCATTCTCTGCTGGTAGAGTACTCTACTATTGGACTAAGGGTTCACCTTTGTAGAAAGTATGAACCAAGTCACGTGCTTTGTTTCCTTGAGGATATTATCTCTAAAAGACAAAATCGATAGTGCGATCAAAATCATTCCACAAAGGACCACGAGATTGGGAGACTGAGGATTGGAGAGAGAATTCACTCCTGGCTGAGGACAGGTATTGCTGGGGATCAATGACTATATCTTCGTAGCTTACTGATCCTGGCATCCAGTAGCTCATTAATTTCCCTAATAAACATCCACAATCATGAGTTTTGTCTGTGCTTTCTACCTGACCATTGCATCAAAATATTGAGTGCCACAGGAGAATGGTTTGTGTCAGAGTGAGTAAAGAAGGATGGAGGATGAAGGCAAGTCGGCCGCCTGCCTGGTGACAGTAAGAAAGACAGAGGAGGTCAGAGAGAAGCCCACTGAGCAATCACACACATTAGAACCAACTACCAGATTCACTCTAGTAGAAAACAGAGAATATGACATTTCTAGAGTCAATTCAGATTGGGTCCATGGGGTGATCATATTACAAGACGTTGCATTCTAGTAAACTTGCTAAAATCCCCTTTACAATGCTCACCATCTGGTTATCAGTTTTGGTTATGATTTAGGAACTCCTAGTTATCTCTTTGCCTTCTATTGCTTGTGTGCATTTCACTGTATAATAGTGTATTTATGTCCTGTACTGGGACCCCTGAGTGTCACTATTTTTTCATTGATGGTCATTATTACTGTGCATTTTGCATATTGAGTTTATTTTTGTACATAATGTAGGAAGTGCATCCTGTTTTACTCTTCTGCAAATAGATCATAGATATGACATTTTGGAAAGAGATCACACTTGCTTCAGAAGTGGCTTTTAAAATACATGAGGAAAGTTGAAGCCAAATACACGGAGTGAGTGACATCATTATTTAGAATCAACCCAATAACACCCGATGTAGTATACTCTAATTCTGTTACCATCATACATTGTGAAATATAATGTTTACCTGATTATACTTTTTGAAATACAGACCTAAATTTGTTCTAAGTTTGTGGAATATTGCCTTATTCTTTAATTCTACCAAGGCCCAGTAATGAGCCTTGTTTCTCAGGGGTTGAGGAGTTGTTTGTAAAGAGTGATAGAACTTTGCTCCACAATTCTAAGAGTCTGAACTGTGAATCATGATAGGGTCCTGCCAAAGACTCCAAATTGTATCTCTATCTATCACAGCCACTTCAAGTACTATTGGATCAGCTCAATCATATGACTGAAGTATCAGCGCTGATTGCACAGCATCCTGAACTTGAGGCTAAGTCTTCTTTTGGTCCGGGTCTCACCCAAAACTAGAAGATTTTCAAGTCCTTTGATGAACAAGCATACCCAAAGAAAGAATATCATTTCTTTACAATCAAAAGAGATTCATCTGGTACTATACATCCCACTTTGTTGTGGGAAGGGCCAAATACAACAATGTATTCATACTTACCTTAGTAGTACAAACTTGTCATGCTCTGCACCACTGGGTTCCTAGAATTTCATTGACTTGGACAGTTCCTGTATCTTTGTCAAGATAATTTCCTATCCTCTAGCACATAGATGTTTTGTCAGTAGGTATAGTATCATTGATAATTCTTCCTAATTAGATCCAATCACCATTCTGTCAACAATGTAATGAACAAGTATGATATTTAGAAGATGGCAAGATTGACCAAGGTCCTGAAAGCTAAATTATGAATAGTGCTGGAGTTTCAATAACTCTGAAGGAAGGTGGTGAGCGGCTATTATCTCCCCTTGACAGCTTAAGGAAAACTGCTTTTGGGGGCTTTGGGAACAGACAGTGAGAAAAAGGCATTATCCTGATCAATAACTACATACCAAGTACCATGAGAGATATTTATTTAATCAAGCA
Organism: Nesogale talazaci; assembly: GCA_004026705.1. Classification (NCBI taxonomy): domain Eukaryota; kingdom Metazoa; phylum Chordata; class Mammalia; order Afrosoricida; family Tenrecidae; genus Nesogale; species Nesogale talazaci. The sequence continues at coordinate 114,043 of PVJH01004622.1, forward strand.
GTGAAATCACATCTGGAACAGCAGTTATGATTGGGGTCTCTCTCTCTCTCTCTCTCTCACACACACACACACACACACACACACATGCACACATGTACACATGCACACACGCCCACACACATACACACACTGCCATTGAATCAATTCTGAATCATAGCAACCTTATAGGACAAGCTAGAACTCTCCTTGTGGGCTTCCAAAACTGTAATTCTTTATAAGCGTATAACACCTTGTCTTTCTCGCAATAGTGGTTTCAACCTGCTGAGTTCATGTGTAGGTCCAGCAACACCAAGGCTCTTCTACAACTGGAGTCATCACCTGGCTAAATTTACAATAGTTCACAGCTATTCTCCGAGATCCATCGAATTTTTGCTCAGGCCAAATAGGCAAAAACATTGTGGTAAGAATCACCAGCCCTGCATCCTTCAAGTGCTGATGGTGGCACTAGTGCTTGTAATCTCACCAGGAATACAGTATTCCTTTTGATTTACTATTACTAAGAGACTCTACCTGATTTTCCTCAAATAATAGACCTCATTTAACATGTCATTGACCCAGTTTGGGAGCTCCACCAATTATGCATTGTGGAATGTGGAAAACTACTGCAGGATGGATTCAGGCATCCCCTGGACCGTGAAATTGTCTCCCCCCTGCCCCCACCATTGCAGGGGTAGTGTCCATCCGAAGCCAAGTAAAATAATCCCTGAAAGATCTGATAAGTTCCTGTTCCTCAATGAACAGTCTTCCTCCTTCAGAAAGACTGGGGGGAAAATCAAAATTATAAACTTTTGGTGTCATTTTAGGGTCCTTCTTCAAATGAACCTTACCTTTTCTTCACTTAAGGTGTTGTGCATCTATAAACTGGTTCACCTTTTAGATTTAAGTGAGGAGTAATGAGTCTATTCTTATGACTTTAGCTTGACTTCCATTTCCCTGACTTAGAACTTTTCTGCTTTTACAGATCAAGTATATATATGTCCCATCTATTTCACTCATGGGGAAAACCTGCCTAGATACCCAAAATCTTAAGTCAAAATAAAAACAAACAGGCTATCCTGAATACTACTTTGAATTTGCTGTCCATTCAGTAACCACACTTACCTGGTCTCTGTCAATTAAGTGCTGCCAATTGGCACCTCCCACCATAGCATTCAATCAGCACCATTGTAGTTAAATGTCTTAGTTCAGTAAGGACAATTCCTATTGTAAAACCTGACTAGGGTAAAATAGTAATAATAGCAGTCTTCAGAGATGTCAGGGCTCCTGTCAGAACATTGCTCCTTAATGTGGTGCTCAGAGGTGTGTCCTGGGTAACTCCATATGTGGGTTGATAGGACTATCCTAACAAACCCATCTAATTTTCCAATTTCTCTAAGGCCTTGGATATCTTCTACATTATTCATAGGTAGATCAGGTACTTCAAATTAACATATTGTAAATTCATGCTCCCGGGAATCAACCAGATAAACTATTAATTCCTTTCCAAACCTTGAGTGCTAAACCATTGAATAAAGATTCTGCACCAAAGTGGGCCCATATCAACAAATTCAGACTTATTCAACTTCAAACCCCTTGGCCCATTATTAAACACACACCATAGCCATTGCCAACGCATCTTTTTTGTTGTTGTTTACTACACATTTTCCAGAGTTCCCATTTGAACCTCACCTTTTGTGGTGGCTGTGTTTGAAATCTAGTTAAATATTTGGAAGCAATTGTGGGTGACAAGAGTATTTCCTGGGAACTTTTAGCAGGGGAAACCTGGTGACACAGTGGTTATGACTTGGCTGCCAGGCGAAAACTCTGGATTTTGAAAACCACCAGCTGCTCCATGGGAGGACGATGAGGCCTTCTCCTCCCACGAAGAGTTATACTCCTGGAAACCCGCAGGGGCAGTTTTATGCCATTCTAGAGGGTCACATGGGCCTACATGGACCCAATGGAAGTTGTCATAGAATTGTTGTAAAGCCTCTGCCTCAAGCAATGCTGCAAATATGGCCCCAGATTCCATATCAACATGCGTGGTTGGATGGATCTTGCCTGTGAACAGAAAAATTAGCAGTTCTGGTAATGGATTAACCGGCAAAGCTGGAGTAATCTCAACAGGTGGTACTATTGCTTGATAAGGCTCAATAGAATTTAGGAACCTAGTGTTCCCATCTCCCTGATTATCTGACCCTATGTCTCCATTCCAAGGTTCAAGTTTACCATGTCTTTCCATCTAATGCCCTCACTTTAACATCAGACACCATTCTCGATTAAGAACTCAGTTGACATAGCAAGTCAAGCAGTCTTAGTTTAAAACTCTGGATTTGCTTTCAGCAGTGTCAGTTCTGTGACAACAAGAAATAATATTTTCTTTCATGGTACAAGTGAAAACTTTGTGGTCTTTTTTGAAGGGCTTGAGCTGTGCTCACAAATTTCTGAGATCATCTCTTTCCTTTACCATTTTTTGTCAATATAAATAGCAATAAGCAAGCAATGTCTCTATACTTCCTGTCCTGGTGAGATTGCTCAAAAATATCACATACATGATCAACCTCATTTCTCAACCACACTTTTTTCATGAAAATAGTTTGGGTATTAATATTGTCACCTCACACCATGGATCAACAACATTCTCTTTACGAGTTGGGGCAGACTTATCTGTACTAACAGAGGCAGAGTTCTCAGTGCCTTGAGACTTAATCAGAGTCTGAATCATTTAGAAAACTCATAATTATCATTTTGTTTCCTTAGTACCACTCCCAGTACCAAATGTTAGTCTGCATTCTCTAGAGAAGCAAAGCCGTTGATGTGTGTGGCGAGAGACGTGTGTCAAGAAAGTGGCTTATACAGTTGTAAAAACTGGTAAATCTAATTGGACTTGAGTCCATGCATCAGATATTTAAGCTGAAGATTATTTTGCAGAGTTGATGAACCAGGAAATATAAAGAATGTAGCAGGAGGACAAAGCAGGAAGACCACTGCTGGTAGATTCAGAGTCAAATGGATCCAAGGTCAACAGATCTGATGGCAGGCTGCTGGCTCCCAGGGTTGGAGATGTAACATGGTAGACTGTTGTCTCAAGTCCAAAGAACCAAATGAGTCAGAATCCAGATTAGCAAGAATGGAACAAGCTTCTCCACAGCATCAACCTCTATATCAAGTAGGACACAGCCGCTAAGAAATATCAGAGTTGAGCCATGAATATAATTTTACCCTATTATGCACTCAACTTCTCAGAGCAGATTCCATAACAGAACTGGTAGTATTCAGTTGGATCACATTTGGGGGGACACTTCAACTATAAAATTATAGAGAATCCTGGCCTACCCAAGATGACACAAAACGTAACTATCACAATGTCTACAGCTGGTAAGACAACGTCTTGCTATCATCACACTTAGAGGACATTCTGGTTGTAATTTAAGTGATTAACTTCCTCTAGCCATCAATGATATGTTTATACCACTCATCAATACCATAATTCAAATACATCAACTATTACACAGTCTTAATTATGCCTTCATTTTCCAATTTTAACATGCATATGAGGTGATTAAAAATGCTGCTTTGTTCCTTACATGATCACTGAACACAAATAGATACATAAGCAAATGTGGTGAAGAAAGTTGACAGTGGCCAGCTGTCAAAAGATATAGTGTCTGGGGTCTTAAAGACTGGAGGATAAAAAAAGCAGCCATCTAGCTGAGAAGGAGCAAAGCCCACAAGAAAGAAGCACACCAGTCTGTGTGATCACGAAGTGTTGATGGGATCAGATGCCAAGCATGAAAGACCCAGAATTAAAAAAGAAAACTTTTCAATGTGAATGGGTGAGGGGGTGGGAGGCAGGAGGCATGGAGTAGAGACTCAAGACCTATCTGCAGATAATTGGACATCCCTTACAGAAGGGTTACAGGGAGGAGACAAGTCAGTCAGGGTGCAGTATAGCACTGATAAAATATACAACTTTCCTCTACTTCTTTAATGCTTCCTCCCCATCACTATCATAGTCTCAATTCTACCTTACAAAGGGAGACAGCAGTCAGTATAAGACATGGAGGATGGGGTGGGAATTATAAATTATCAAGAGTTCTTGAGAAAGAGAGGGTGGGAAATGGGGAAAATGAAGAGCTCATATCAAAGGCTCAAATAGAAAGAAAATATTTTGAAGATGATGATGGCAACATATGTACAAATATGCCTGACACAATGGATGTATGTATGGATTGTAATAAAACTTATAAGAGTCTCCAGTAAAATGATTTTTAAAAAATACTGGCTTGAGTCAGGCATATTTTAGTTCTCAAAGTGAAATCCTAGTTCCTCAGCAGATCAAAGAGATGTTAGGAAGCAGAATTGCCCAATGTGATGCATTAGTTCCTTTCTTGCCTGTTACTATCTTGACGGTTTCCCTGAGGATGGACAGTGGATCCAAGCAAGATGAAATTCTTGAAAACTTTGATTACAATCAAGAAAACTCTATTTCATCGCATAAGGTTGAGAGAAATTTGAATTGACTTGTGGGCACTAAACAACAATTGAAGTTACTTAATATAAAAAAGATAAAAATAGAAGAAAATCTATTACTAGTCACTGACTTCTCCCCCAGTTTAACTTTCCTCCACTTATTTTCACCTTCCTTCAAGTTTGAGTCACCATCCTCTTTTTATCCTAACTTTACATTTTTATAAAAGTGAATCCACTCATCATGAAGTTACTGGATAATTTAGCACAAATATGCCACTAAAGGTTCCCTGCCTGTCCTTAGGATCTCATTCTTAATGTATAATACCTGCTGGATCCTGCCTAATCTATTCTCTAGAATAGCAAGTAGAAATTCTGAATTTTGATACTATTTTAAAGTTTTTAAATAGTCTCACGTTTTATGATATAAACATTTGATCAACTGGCATAGTTGTCACTTTTCAAATTTTTAGAGCAGGATTTCTTACAATTGACAATCTGGTCATCTTAGTTACACAAATAGAAACATTTGCCATTGTGTTCAGGCTAATTAGCATTAGTAAAACAATTAAATTAGTTTGTCTTTCTTATTGTGTTCCTAATATTCTTAAAAATTAGCACAAATGTGTAATCATGGACAGTAAACCCAATACCATGTAATTTAGTGAAGCTTATAATTAAAAAAAATGAATTCATTGGCAAATACTATCCAATGTGATTGAAGGGACAGTGTGCTTTGTTTCAGCTTTCTTTGCGTTTCTTTACACAACCGTTTCTAAATGAAGTCACAAATTCAAAACTGTCATTTGCCACATTTGTTCTTTTCTGTAAAATTAGTTGTATTTGCTCTGTCTAGTGACATATTTTTTCTATAGTACCATGAGTTATGATACCTTTGGCTTTTAGGATCTGTGTGAATTTAGGCAAACTGTGGATCCTTCCAAAATTCCATTTCTCTGTTTATAAATTGGAGATACTGATAACTACTCTCTGTGGTTATTGTATAGATGACTAAAATAGGACAAAAATGTACAGAAGAATGCAGACATGTGATAACTAGGAATTGTGTCATGTGCACCTTACTGGGAGAGGCTAGGGAAGAATTCAATATGTATCGTAGCCTGGTGACAGTGTCTTGGTGTCATATGCCTTTTTTCATCACATAGAGAAAGACAAATCAGAGTCAACAGCTCTTAGACCCTTTGTCTTCTGCCAGATCTCGATCTCCTGCAGATTCTAGAAGCTGTAAGTGGAGTCCTGATGATGGAGTCATTCAACTACTTTAGGCCTCTGCAACGTCTGCCTGTGTTCCCTGCTGTCTCTGCTTCATTGTCCTACATCCTGTTCATCAGCTTCCATAAATTAGAAAAAGCCTGACTTTACTGGACTGGACATACCTGTTTTTAAAATTGTGCAAGCCATTTCTTGATATAAATGTCTTTCTATAGACAACACATACAAACATCACTGATTTTGTTTCTCTGGAGAACCAACCTTAACACATGGCATGTCAATATTCAGTAATGCAATTTTTTTCACTCAATCTTTTGTTCCTTCTTTCTTCTCTTTTTCTTGTTTTTTTTTTCCTTTGGGGGGAGGGAGGCATCACTGCTTTCTTCTCTTTTTCATAATATATACTTTATTCGGATAGTCCCTGGGTGACACAAAGAAAGCACTCAACTACTAATCCAAAGCTTCTTCATTTGAACACATGCAATACAGCCTCAGAAAAATAGATCTGTGATCTGCTTCCCAAAGATCACAAACTTGAAAACTCAATAGAACAGTTCTGCTCTACACAGGTGAGGTTTCCAATTCAGAAGTTTTTTTGAAGATTACCAACAGCTTAAATTTTATGATCCATCCCTATAAGGAACATAGAAATGATGTGTCTCTTCTAAATTGGCAAAGACTCTCATATCCATTGTGTGCTTCATTTCTTCTGGATTGAGATTTCATAATTCAATAGTGCCTTTTATCATCATTTTTTCTGTGAACATTTACCAATATCAATGCCAAAATTATCACCAGTGTTATTCTTTGAGAGTTTATGAAAGGGAATTTGAAGATTCTCAGAGTTATCTAGATTTCACACTGCAATCTGTATTGCACATTGCATCTTTATGCCATGTCTACTGAACTCATATACTACTTGCTTGGTCTTGTCCTTTCAGAAAACCCTCAGAGAATGGCACAGAGAAGAACTGAGACAGTAAACTGCTATAGCTTCCACGAATTTATGGCGACTCACAAACCAAGAATGAACTTCCATCTTTTACATCATTTTCCCTTCCACCTTACTAATGTAATGTAATTGTATTAACCCTGGCTGTGTTTACCCTGATAACTGATATGACAGTGAGTGAAATGACAAGCATAGCGGTGCCCAACTCATTTCAAGTCTTTACATTGTTGCTGCTGCTGCTATTGTTGTTAAAGCCTTTGGGTTGGTTCTAACTCATAACAGCCCTATGCCCAACAGAGAATGGCACTGTTTGGTCCTGCACTGCCATCCTGACAGAGGATACACCCTCAAATTACTTGGCATTCTATGATCCTCCTCATATTTTACGTGACAGAGGAGTAACGGGATCGTAAGAAATAATTGGGCTACTATTTGTCAGTAAACCAACAGATGGGACGGACTTCTTTTGACAACTGTTGCACTTAATTAGATTTTTCTTTTGTTAGGCCTAAGACATACTAAAAACAAACTTTAATATATAGACAATGATTAGCACCAGCTATATTATATTATTGCTCTCCCACAAAATTTAGAAATTCCAGTGACTTAATGATCAGAAAGACTAATAGAATGTAATAGTTAAGTGACTGTTTTCCTTTCCATTAGATGTCTTCTCATACAATTTGAATAGATTTAAATGGTGCATGCTTTGCATAGACTGTAATAGTTATTTATTCCTCTAAATACAATTGATCTTCTGCAATTTATTATACTCAAAATATCTTTGAAGTTCCCCATCATCATATAATATGACAGGTTTATCATATTTGCTGTATCTAAATTTTTAAAAGTTGTGGCTTTTAAGGATTTGAATATTTTAGAGAAAAGACTTTACCAAGCCACACATTAAACTTTTATGTTGTGAAAAATATCTAAATCAATAAACATTATTGAAGAAAAATATCGATACTGCTCAAACTCCACTGAGGTGAAAATGCTCTTGTATTTTGGTAAGTACTCGAGATCTGTGTAGAGATTCATAATTGGATTAATTTCATTTTTCGTTTTGTGATACAACTTGACACATCAGATTATTTTTTAATATCCCCCTTTTTAGTAAACCTACACATTGAATGCTAAGGTCCCACTATAAATTGTGTATGTGTATGTGCCCAATGGTGGGATCACACTATCCAGCTGGTTATTCTGCTAAGGGACATAAGGACATAAGGGTTATAAGTAAATGACTATGAGGTCAAAAGATTTAAAGTGATTGGAATAATGGATTATATTTAGCAGGGACACTGTCAACGGGGAACATGGAATTTTATATAATCTTGGAAAAAAATAGAGGACCTTAAAAATAATAGTTTTAATATCCCAGTGCTAGACCAGAAGAACCTTTATTGCCTTCTACTGAATTTCACTTATTTTAAAAAATACTGAACTTGAAATGCTTGTTGATGAAGATTAACAATTGTAGCCTTCAGTTGGATTACCTTTTTCTCATTCTTCCTCTTGCCTGAGGTTCTTTGGTCATCAGTAACTCAGAAAACCCTGATGGCTTCCATAGCAGATACTCCACGGTATCACACACACTCTGTGTCCTGAGTGTATCCTTTGGGGACCAAACAGAAACTACAGATCCAAACCTCACAGCTTTCCATTCAAAGCTGACTCATAGCTACTCCACTGTGTTAGTGTGGTAGACTAAAGAAACAAACTCATAAGCATGCATGTGTAAGAAAGATGTTTATATATGAGAGCAATTTGAACAAAGCAATTTGAGTAAGCACCCCAACTCAGTCCAGTTTCAGGCCATTAGTCTGACATTAGCCCCTATGCCCAAGACCAATCTAAGAAGTCCTCTTCAGATGCATGAAACACATGCAATGAAGCCAAATGCATAACCACTATACCACCAAGACTAGAAAGTATACATTTTCTAAGTGAAGGATAGGGTGTAATGATATTAATCTATACATTCTTATTGAGAGCATAATGCCATACAGAGTTCTCTAATTTAGCACATATGCTAGATCCAAATGATGGCAGTACGTCTATGCAGAACTCTGCTTCCAAATAAGTACTTCTCTCCCTCACTTCCTCACTTCCTCCTTTCCTTCATTCCCCCTCTCCTTCCTTTTTCCTTTTTCCAATTCATAGTGACCATTATGTATGTCAAAGTAGAACTATGATTTACGGGGTTTTTTTCTTCCTTCCTTCCTTCTTTTCCTTCATTTAAAAATGTTATTATGAGCCCAAACTCATAGAAACCTAAAGGTGAAGATTTACAAAGCAAATCAGTTTTGCATAATGATACATATATGCATTGTGTTTCATGTTTATTGCAATTTCCCCAACGTAACATAGCTTTTTCCACTTCATCCTTGTTTCCAAGTTTTATGTATCCTTTCCTAACTCTTCCCGCTTTCTGAACGTTGTCATTGGTAAATACTGCTCTTTTGATCTCAAATGATTGATTATTGCTAGGAGGACATATCTTCCTTGTTCGTTTTATA